>VZSV01000065.1:2409626-2465854 GCA_013398735.1 Nothocercus julius | reverse complement strand
CTATCATCCTGCCCAACTTCCTGTTTTACCTATTATCCGTGCCTTCACACAAATTAGTGTCTCTTGCTGTTTACTTCACTGAACAATTAAAAAATACAGAGCAATCTAACTTCACTTCAATCAAACTGCTGTAATGCAAATAAAGTATTTACTTGGCAGCAAATGAAAACGTACTGAAAGGCTCTATCCATCACTTACCCCAAACCCATCATTTAGCCAAGTATTCTCATCAGTTAATTAGGTGAAGGAAATTGGGCAATGCTCCCCAAATAACAAGTGGATCTGAGAAGCAGATCTTCAAAGTGCTCTTGCTGAAATCTGCTAAAATAGTCCTTTCCCGTTTCATGAGAAAACAGAGACTTTGACTAATATTTGAAATTTCATTCCTGTACTTCCAAGAAAGCTAACTTTTCAAATGCAAACACTCAGAGTTTAATTTCACTTATCCCGTTATTTTGATTATCTGAACTATTTACATCATGCTTCTTAAATGCATTCATACCAGTTTGAAATTTCAGTAACAAAACTGGGCAGAAAATGTGGTTGCATTTCCTGGGACACAAAAACGAAATCTAGGAAAAGAAAAAGGAAAAAAAAAAAGGAAAAAGAAAAGAAAAAGAAAAAGCAAGCTGTTTGGTAGTTTCATGTTGATAATTTCCAAAGACTTTACAGGGTTTTTACAAAACTGCACCATTTTTTATGGAGCATTGGTTGTGATTTTATGGAGCATTGGTTGTGATGGCAAGCCTGCTTTTTCCTGAAGTCGAACAGGAGAGAAGAGAGAACGTATACCCCATGGAGAAACATGTAAAACTTTTCTGAAAAAGCACTGCTAAATGACAGAGGAACTGCCAGAAAACCGACTGAGAAAAAAAGCACTGTGGATGATGAGCCATATAGTTATGCCGATGGAAAGGCTGAAGCTGCAGGGCAAAGTCCATAATGTGCACACGCGTACTGAGAAGCAAACCTGAGCATTTCCAAATGTCAGGGATATATTTTAAAGAACGTTTGGAACAGTACTACTGATACAGATCACAGGAATACACAAGCACTGGAACAATATGATGCAACTTCACATGATTCCTCTGCCAGTACAGAATGAATTAAGATAAAGAGGCACCCCGAGGAAGACAGGAGCAAATGAGATTGTTTGCTCTGTCTCCAATCTGTGCCCTGACTAATATGACACTGGAAGGACTGGAAGTCCTTGTACATTTTGCTCTATCTTGTTGTACATATCCCAGCATTCTGCAGATGAAGTGCACTGCAGACAAAAAGATGAAGGAACTCTAATGAATGATGCTCAGATGAAAAGAATCAATGAAAAATATCCAGCTGTGCTAAAAAGGCTTCAAATTACCATTTATGCAACTGATGCATGCAGTAGGTGTTGGGAAGAAAAAGAAAATTATTATGAAACGAGCAGTCTCTTTGGCAAAGTCTCAATGGAATTCGCTTTTCAATCATAAGGGAAATGTAGGGCAGTGAAAATAATTTCAATTAGAGGAAAGTATACAGTACTGGAAATTCTGAGTGCTATGAAGACTGTGAATCATAGCTAAAGGCTCAGACATGAAACGTATGCTGGAATTAATTGGATACTGCAAGGAAACAAGTACATATAAACGGCGAATACCATGCCCATAATATATACTTCCGCATCAGGTGGACGCAGCCCAGTTGTGCCCGGGAACACTGGACCTTTTCTCATGTCGTTGCGTCGCCGCGAGGGCGGACACACAAAACGAGGTTGCATTTAAGCAGCTGCAGCTCCAGCGCTGCCTGGCCCTGCAGCCCCTCTCTGCCTCCGCAGCCCTCTCAGGGCACCCAGGGCCAGGCCCAGGCTCCCCCGCCTGCCCCAACACGCTTGGGCCTCGACAGATCCTGCCAGGGGGAGTTTGGCACTTCTGCAGCAACACAAGGCAGCGCTGACAAGAGACTGAGCAAGGGACAACGGCAAGTGACAAAAGTTCATGTAGCATAAAAAAAAAGAAAACTAAGTCCAGCACATGGGAAGAGAAATATATTCTTCCAGCCATCAAAGTCACCAAAACAAGTGGAGCTTTAAGATGTACAGTGCTGTTATAAAAACTACATTATAAAATTTATGTTATAAAATGATAATATTTAGCAGAAAAAAAGCTTTCTGTTATTTGAAAAAAAATGGTAGAAGCCTAGCAAAAGCTTAAAAGTACAAGTTTCTTTTATTATGACTTGTTATTTAAAATCCTACAACAGGAAGAGTTATAAATTGTAAGGACTATCCCAATACATTTTCAATTAAATGCCTAAATTAATGTAGAGACATTTAATTAAAGTTGCACTAGTTTTTACAAGTGCTGTTAATTAAGCTGCTATCTAAAATTAAATCTCTCCCCAAACCCTTTTACATTTCTGCTGCTCATCTGATACGGAAATAATTAAAATTCTGGAAGTTCACCTTTGCATCCAAATATTGCAAAAGAAAATAAAAAAGCCCACTGAGGGAGTTTGAGAGGCTGCGGCTTTAATGGGATTTCTACAATCCTCAGAGTGGGAGGACAGCACACACGAAAAAAATGATTCAGACACAAACCGAGCTTTTCAAATTTGCACAGACTTATTCATTCAGTGTGATGGGCCAAGAACCTTTGAAGATTTTCCACAAGTGAAGGATAACGGATTGACATGCCGAGGAAACAGGGAGATAAACCCTTTTAACTTCAGATGAGCCTTGCACTGAAGTAAACAGGACTAGCAGAGGTAAGGCGAGCAGCGTTGGCACTTACATTCGGGAGCAAACCTGGGCTTTCTACCCGTGGAACAATCTCCTTTTTCATAATCTGAATACCACCGATCTCCGGGCGGCCTAAGAGACCCCTCTCTCTTCCTTCTTCTCTACAGACTTCTTTCTTTCTGGGTTAGGCTGAAGTTAGGCTGCTTTAGGGGTCAGTTAAATGCCTATTTATTTCCCATGCGAGTGTGACTTGAAATCACCACGCTTGTTTAACATCCACTCATTTCAGATATCGGCTGATGGAGGGAAAGACACGTCAAGACGGCTGAGAGGTCTGCTGCATTATTTAGGATCCAAGAATGTTCTTCTAAGAATTACTTTTTGTGGAAACAAAGTGGATTAATCGAAATGCAGTTTGAGATTTGTACTTATTATAAAAGACAGCAAATTCCCTACAAGAGCATACATCTACCGTAGCAGAAGAAACCCTGGTGGGGTTTTCGGAACTGAGATTTGGATTTGCTCACTCTGAACTCGTGGCTCAGGTCTCTAGTTCAAAACAGAAACGAAGTGCCTCTCTCTAAAACACAAATCAATGTAGGTTTACGTGCATGTAAGCTTCCATAGGGTTAGATATGCTGTCTGAAGTACAAGGTGAAAACATTTTATCTTTTTTTTTTTTTTTTTCCCTCTGGAACAAGCAAAATGCAAAAGAAAAAAACAAGAGCAAACCTTCAGTGTAAGACATCAGCAGAATAAAAATTAAACAGCCTGTGCACTCCCATTTGAAGACTCGTCTCCCTTTGGATGCAGAAAAATGTTTTTCTTTTGCATACATTAAAAAGAATGCACTTCCTTTCTTGCAAAATAAAACCTGGATAGGGTATGCAAACATCAGAGGCAGTAAAATGTATCAAAGCTTGAAGTCTGATCAGCCCATGGTGGTCTGTCTGTCTGCAGGCACTTTTACAAGCCTGTCTTACCTTGAGCTTGCAGCCCAACAGGACCCTGGCAAACTGCTGTAATCTCCTATAACCCTAATCACCATTTTAATCAAAAAAGGTGGGGCAGCCTGGAATTCGTACAGCAGGGCTAGCCCTGCAACTGTCACTGTTTGCTAAACACACACAGCATGCAGCCAAAAGGTGGAAATGGTTCAAACTTTTACTATCTTCACAAGATTACATTCCAACATTAATATTTGACAAGTGAAAAGAAACGAAAATCATGAGGCTGTCTGCTTTGAAGAACTTCAGAAGTCTGCTTAGGTTATGGCTGGATTTCTCACTAGGTCTGATCTTAAGAGATCACTGGGGAAAACGAAAGTTGTGATTCGTAAAACTGTCACGACTAAAACCCTACTGCCCCTGAACCTTATATTCCACTTTTTCCTCTCTCTTTCCTTTCCTCTCAGACTAGATTAACATTTCTGCTTTTGTTTTCCATTTGTTTGTTTAATGATTTTCTCCCTAGCCTTTTTTTTAAGTGCTGGTGTGATTGCAGAGGGTATGTCAGGCAAGGAGAAGCTTGCACGAAGAGGAAGAAAAGAAGCTTCAAGGAGAAGCGCAATGAGAGAAACTAAAAAGAGCATCAAGGAGACTGGAGGAAAGGGAAGATTAAAGGAAAAGAAAGAAGCAGACAACTCTGATTTCCAGCAAGAAGGGTTCAGCAGCTGTCATTAAAAACCTGCAGTTCTGCTTGAGACGTATTGATCAGATTATTTCAGTGTCTTCAGTACAACTTACAGTTCCCATGTTTACTTCAAATTACTGCCACGTGATAGCGTGCTTAGGTAATAATGTTTTTCCTAAGCAACTAACAAGTGCTTTGCTTTTAGCGAAGGAAGATGGTCCTGTATTTCTCCCCCTTTTGTTTGCTAAAAAGGGCTTCTTCCTTTTGAAGGACTCACCTACTCACTAGTAATATACCAGTATCAAAATACTCTTCATGCTGCAGGATTTAGATAAAGCTGAGGGTTTAGTTTTGGTTTGGTTTGGTTTACCTAAGAGTACTATTTATTCGTGCATCTCCTGAATATCACAGGCATCTCCTGAGATGAATATTCCAGCAGAATAAAAACAAAAAGGGTGGCCAGAAGGCGAGTATTTACAAAACACTGGGCAGTTGTAACAAATCCTGCTAAAATGACAAGTGAAGGACTTCATTAGATTAAGGGACCCTGCAAGAAGGCTTCTTTCTAGGATTTCTAAACTCCTTTTGAAAGCAATATTCTTGTACAGTTGCACAAAAGATATTTGCTAAAAATCAAGCATTTCGTTTCATAGGAAATACTGCCTAGCCAGTCCTTATTTTCCACCTGGCTGTGTCTCAGGCTTATTTTTAAGTTATCTCACAGTTCCTAATCACGTTTGTCCTTTCGAATACATTGCACTGTAAAATGTAGCTGTTAGAGGACAAAATGCCTGAGATGCAATGACTCAAGTCTCGTATGAAACTCTGTTCTTGTAATACCCTTTCTAATGCTGTCATTTCTTCTTATATATTAAAACCTGTTGTACCAATGAAAACTATAGATAATTAGATTAGATTTTGTGCAAAAGGGAGAAGGGCAAAAACGAAGAGAAAAGCGCACATTCATACTGTCATTTGCTTTCAAACGCAAAGCAAAACCTTTCCAATATCTTCTCATTTCATTCGTATAAAAGAAGAAATGTCCCTTACAACTTGTCTTCCACAGCTAGGTGTGTGAATGACACTTCTGTTTTCTGATGTGATTATTGTAAGGATAAAAATTCCCCAGCAATGAACCTTAAAATATTTCTTTTCATCGTATTCTAAGCTTAACAAACCTTCGTAGAAAATAGAATACTCTTAATTATGAATAAATTAACTAAATTAGTAACATGAGATGGCTATGCAATTAAGGGACTGTTAATTGAAATTGGAAACACAGCTGTATACAGCTTAGAGATGAATCACAGCAGTAATGATGCAGATGTTTATAAAATGTGATTATGTTTAGCGGGAGCATACTATTGAAACTCCCCAGCCAATTCTTACATTGTGCCACTGAAATGGTTTTTAAACCCATGAACACCACGAATCAGGATCCCAGGGATGGCAAATTAGGCTCCCTGGATATGTGAATTAGTGTTGTCTGAATGTCAGCAATTTAATTCTCCAGCTTTCAAAGAATGTAGACATGGAGCCAAAAACAAACATCTGTTAGTTATATGCTCACTGAAAAAAAAAAGGCTCTGGCAAGCTCCAGCCTGTCTGAATATGACAGAGACAGTGCAATACAGTATCTCTAAACAGTAACACTGCTGTGTGAATATACCAACATGAAAATTATATAGCCTGAGGGCTCATGAAATCTGCTTTGTGCACAACTATGAATACACCTTTACTGGACTACTCCTCTGAAGGGCCAGAAAGATCAGCAACAATGAAGTTCCCTCTCTAAAGATTTAAGAATTCATCAGCTTTCTAGCAACAGCAAAATGGATTTTTTTTTTAATTCCATCAGCTTCCACATCATTCCTAGTATGCTCTTTGCTAGACTATAGCATAAAGAAAGGGTTTTTCTTCTGACAAAAAGAAGGCTTAAGCATTACTCTTGGGGCACACAAAGAGATTTAGCTATGCAAACTCAACAGGAATAACATTCAGTACCGTTGTGAATGACAACCACAAAGCCAACTGCACCAAACGACCAAATGGCTCTAACACACCAGGGTAAAGTCCAACCCCTGCCTCTTCCCTCCCACAGCAAATACCCCAATACTACATAGTGGCATGTAAATGAGATGTGAAACAGGCTGTGATTTGTTTTCTGCAATAGGCTTACAGGCTATCAGGAGTAGATTTTGGAGTATCCTTGTTTTCCTTAAATACAATCATGTTCAATAAGCATGTAGAGTAAATTAAGACTGTAGTTTGTAGCCAAAGCCTTTTCATATAGTGCAAAGGCTTTTCATACTGCAATTCACATCACAAATTCATTCTCAGCTTGGATTCAGGAACCTGGGTCTGTAAAACAATAAATAATTATAAGGACGGACTGCATGAAATAGAGTTTCTTATCCTCTCTCTAGGAGAGTTGGACAGAACCTCAGACTGAAAAAAAGATATCATCGGACCTCTAATAAAATTAAGATGCTTATGCCAGATTGACACAATTTCATTATAATTTAATTAGGTTTTATACTGTCCCTTTCTGATGCAATAGATGGATACCCATCTAAGAATGTGTAAATGCAGGCACAAGGTCATTAAGATAATTTGAAAAATTATGTAGAGTATCACTGGCAAAGCTAAAATAATCACTAAGTCCTGGCACCATTAGACGTTGCAGACTTAACCTATCACTTGTGGGAATTAGCAAGCACAGTCTCAGGATGCAGGGGCACAGTGTCGAGGGAGAAGAGCGCTCGCGCTAGAACTGGATTTCTCTCCACCTTTGGAAACTTGTAATTGACAGGAGCTGACCCCCTTTTCACTGATGAGGGAAAAGCATTAGATCTTCAGTAGTTAAAAGAGGGAGCCTGCATCACTTCTGCAACAGAGCACGCTGTTCTGACAATAATTCACATGTCATTCGCAGCTGAGCAAAGTTATGAAGCCTTTATGAGAAAAATGCAAACCCTTCCTCCTTAACGGAAAGCCGAGCCAAAGTCAGGGCTGTATTGCAGCCGGCTGTGACAACTGATGTGCAAACCAATTTGGGTTTTCTTAGCTCTTCGGCTGGCAAAAGTACAGACACAGTCAATTCAGGATTTGAAATGTGATGCTTCGAGATAAGCAGCTGGAATTCTGGGACATACAAGGAATACAGAGCTATTTTAGAGAAGACACAGTCTTCTCTTCTGAAAGAATACTCCCCCTAAAATCACTGAGCTGCTGAAACAGGGCTGTAATACCCACTATATGTCAGGTAAGTAGGGTAGCTTTTAAATATGTGGGCTATACAGATAAGTAGAACTGTTCTTATATATGGAAAGGAGTCATAAATGACAGTTTTTGCAGAAAAGGACAAAAATGGTATAAGGACCCCACATTTTGTCTACCCCACAGTGATAGCAAAATACCTGCAGCCAAAATACGCCAAGTATACCATATTTTAAAAGGACACAAAACGTCTCAACAAACAACATTTCTGGCAATTTTTACCTTTTGTCCTGGAATTTTGCATATTTTCCCCCCACCTTAGACTCTTCATTGCTCTAACTGAAATCTGGGCTTGACTTCACAGCATTTCCGAGATCCTCTGCCCTAACTCCGCTCCCAACACATGGACAGTGTTGGCAGAGAAAATCCCCTTTGAGTTATGGAGCAGAACCAGGGACTGCTAAGACTCATGACCCTTCCTGGGGTGAGCAGCTAAGGGACAGGGTACCTGTCCCAACCTAACCTACCCTGCCCTGCTCCTCTTCATTTTCAATTGTAACCCACACATTTTATGAGCTCTCACGGCTGGTGACGCTTTGGTGAGCGAAAGGAACTGTGATGTGAAAGTCAGGGCTGCGGAATGACTTGTGGCTGTAAGGTTCGTTGTGGTTTCACTCCTGTTTGCTCAAACCATTACGAGCTACGGTTGACTTTGTAAACGTCCCAGCTTTGCACACTGAGCAAGGGCGCATGTTCTTACCTTAAAAAAAGCTTTTTCTCCTAATGAATAGTCTAAACATAGCTGCTTGCAATCAGGTCACACCCCTAAAAAGGTGCTGAGAAAAAACAGACGATATTCTGTCAATGCTGGCAGGAAAAAAAATAAGCTACCTGTGCAATTTTCGCATTTAAGGTAAAACTCCCAACTCCCACTGTCTACACACCTTTGTAGAGCTGAAACTCTGGGCTCTAATTCTCCAGTAGTAATCTCCACTTTCCTTATCAAGGAAACTTCTGTGAAAACAATTTCAATTAATGTTTCTGAGATGCTCATGAATTATGGATCATGAATTTTACAGAATATGTAATATTCTGTAAACAGAATAATAATTCCTTCTTCCATAAAGTTTCAGTGGTGGCTAGCACATAAGAGAAGGAGCATTTCTACTGAACATTTTAGATAAAATTACTTCACCAAGAAGGCACAGAACTAATGATTCAAGTCCAGTGAATGGCTTCCCACAGTATCATCATTTCAGTTTTCCCCAGCACCCTAAGGAGAGTCCGGCGTGGCTGGTACTGATGGGAGCTGCCGAGCACGAGCTGTGATTGCTGGCAGGTGCAGGTGAGCAGTGTAAGTCTCATTTTGTTGGAAGAAAAGACTAACACACCAAATGATATGCCCAGTCTCCTCCTACCATTTTCCCACATTTACCCACATGGATCAGAGATTTTACAGGACATGTTGTATACCAAAAGTTTGGACAAAGAGGGCTGAATTTGGGCTTCATGTATTTTCTTGCATTTCATAACTTTTAAGTGCTTGGCTTTGTAACTGTAACTGGAAACTATGTAATTCAATGTAATTTTTATAATTGTATCTCTCTCTATATACACTCACATATATAAGAGCAATATGAAATGCATCAAAAATCTTTACATACATACTGAAATGAGAACACAAAATAAGGTAAAATGCTGTTCTTCTGTATGGTTCTTTAAAGCAGTTCTTTAAAGATGACAAAATTCCAAATTAAAGGAAGCCAAAAAGACTACCACAATTCTAAAATGAATCCCATTTCACAAATGAATAAAAAATGACTAAAGCATTTAAACTTTCATGAAATTGAGATTCATCACATAGAAAATCATATATTTAGCAAGGTATTATTTGTTTTTCATCTTTGTTTTCCTTTTCTACTTATATACATGCATTCTTTCATCTACTGTCCTAAACAGGGCACAAAGAACAATGGACGTGCCCTTCTCACTTATTAGGGAATATTTTCAATTTCTATTGCACACTTCATTAAAGGAATTGAATCCCATGTCCAGATAGCTGGCCTTGTTCCACTACCTTACATAAGGTCTCTAAGGAGTGGATTAAGATCTCTAAGGAATGAATTAAGAGTAAAGTGAACCTATACGCATATTTGTGCAGAGCAAAATTCAGCAAAATTGAGACACATGCTAACAGAAATGAAGAAAAATACAAGGACGTGTAACTTTCGAGGCCAAGTGGCATAACCAATTAAATCAGGAAGAGGCTATTAAAGAATCATGACAACTGTGACTTTGGCAGAAGTTCCAGTTCCCATGGAATACACAAAACAACATTTTTACTGAAGAGCCTAATGGGGAAACTCATCTTCCAGAAAGGATCAAAATCTCCCTCTGCTGGGAAGATAAAATCTGCAGCTACTAAAATAGTTTTAAAATTCAAGCTTGAAAAGAACTAAGATTTTAGTAATTCCTTAATTATTTTATTACAGATGGGCCAGCATTTTGCCCCCAGATATTTAAACTTAACTGTCTCTTGTTTCTGTCAGTTACTGTCAGATGGCATAAACCAAAATATATATTTTTTTCAAAACACAAGACACACAAAGGAATGGGAGTGCATTGGTTATTGAAATGAATAAAATGACACAATGAAAAGAGAAACCACTAAGACAATCTGAAGACAACAATGCCGAAATACAAAAAGCTAATCGCCTGTTTAATCCATATATATGTGACACTCCCTATCTCCTACAGAGTAAGAAACATCTTTCTTGTTCAGTGTTGCATTGCTGTCTTCTATCCACTTCTAACATACCTTCCGTTTACACCCACTGATTAACATAGAATAAGCAACTTTTCTTGTAATACAAAATATGCAAAATGTCAAGGAGGATGTCAAGTATATGAATAGAGCTTTCCTATATGACATTCATATGCAGTTTCTAAGAATTTGGACTACTCAAATCCCAAAAACTAGAGAAGGTTTTTCTTCTGTTTTGAGGAAAATGATATAAGGGAATATTCTTAAACACATTCAAATCTTAATGGTGTGGTTGAGACCTTGGAAAACACTTCCATTACCATGGAATGCTTCCATGAGACCATTATCATGCCTCCCATGTAGAAACAGAGAAAGGACTTGGGAATCTGATGCATTTGTTTCATCTAACCTATGAGAGACCTGGAAAAAAAAATTCTTTTAAATTAGTATTTTTGTTGGTATTTTATTTCTTTTTTGAAGAATTTTTTTTCCTTGGGAGAGACATGGAGGACAGCAGGTCAAGAAAAACTGGCCCCAAACCTAAATCCTCATAGAATAGTTCAGTGCTGGTTTCAGCTTAGATTTTATGCAAGTTCTTCACGCCGGTGCCCACTCCCTGCTGAAGGCAGGGTACGAGTTGAGGATGGTCGCCCAGCGTGCCCGTGGCCCAGCTCCTCGGAGAATCACGGCACCCCAATGAACACTTGGCAGGGCCTCCAGATCACAGCTGGCGGCACACTTACACACGGAGGCGAGCACAAGTTTAGAACAATACGGAAATTAGGGCTAATTTTTCTTATACTTTATATGAATCTGTGCAGCCCTTTGCCCACTGTAGCTCTTGGCATTGCATGTGCTGCCTCCAGGCTGTTCAATCACATAAACCAGGCCGCCCTCCCCACTATGGGCCGAGACATCCACTCTCAGGTGACTGAAATTCATCACAGCTTTCTAAAATAAAACTCTGGAATATAAATTTTATGACAAAATCTCTTTCAAGGCCCATTTTTGTGCATGTAACACAGTGTCCAAAGTTTCCTTTTTGTAGTTCTCAGCTTATTACTCTTAGGGACTCTTTTAAATAACAGTGAACACAATTTGATTGCAACAGAAATAATCTTTCTGGATCACTGAAGGTTATGTTCCCAAAGGAATACTTGGAATTTCTTTTAAATGTCAGAGGGTTCACCTTTTTCAGCAGCATTATACCAGCTGGATGTCCGACCAAACAGAAGGGGACATAATTCCCTCCAATTTGGTCACCCTGGATCCTCAAACCTTGACGGCAAGTAGGAGCTTTCAAGACAGGCTTTTCCTCAGGATGATCACATTGCACATCCCATTTGAAACGCACAGAATTGGAACGTGAGAGCTGCCTGTGAACTCCATAGCAAATAGTTCCCTGGAGGGATTTAATCTCCTTTTATGTTCAAGAAATAGGGGAAAGTATTTTTCTTTCCTCAAAAGTACTCTTTTAAAGGTATGAAGCTAATTATTTTCACATTGTTTAAACTATGCAAGCTGAAGATAGATGTTTAGTTTTCAGTTATTGGGCTTAAATATGTCTTTATATAATATCTCAACAAAGGGATTGGTTAAGTCTGTAAAGATTTCCAGTACAAAGATAAATCATTAGATTTAAAATTCTGTCTTGTGGATATTCATTGAAAATTACTTTCCTTTACATACATTTTTCCAGTAATGTGCCTTGATCAAAAGTGAATATACACACACATGTAGAAATGTGAGTGAAGTTTCAGGAATATTCTCCATCTGTATGTGATACTACTCACTATCTTATTGTACAACAACTTCACAATACTGTAAATGACTGACTAGAGGCTATCTTGGTCTTATGCTGGTAACATGAATATAATATTAGCTAAGATTTGATTTAAAATTATACATTTCCTCTTCTCATCTTACAGAAGTTCCAGGTTTAGTAAAGCAAGGAACAACACACTGTTTCATCCTCTAAAAAAAATAATCTGGAAATTTCTTATAACGTTAGGATTCACTATTTCAGCTACGATCAGCCTTATGCACCTCTCCCACATATAACATGCAATGAATATACTTCTGGCAAACAACAGCACAAAAGCGTCTATTTTATGATTTTCCTGCAACATTGTTTCATAGGAAATGGGATACATGGGTGAGAGTTATTTCCCCCCTTAGGATACAGAGACAGAGAAACAGAATGAGACAGAGAACAAGGGAGATTTACTACATATATTAAAACAAAATTCACATAGTCTACAATGTCAAGTGTGTCCTCTATTTAGTACTTTCATGAGCAGTTACAACAAAACATTTATCTCGGACTTTCTCTCAGACTTGGTTGACTTTTTCATGCCCTATATTCCTTTACTATGAAAATCGTCCTCTTTCCCTTATGCCTTGATGAAGTAGTGAAGTTCAGCAAATCACTGGAACTTTGTTACCTGCTTTTAACTTTATCCACTAATAGGTTAATTTTCAATACAGCATTTAAATACAGCATTTAAATTTGTTAACTGATTCTGTTGTACGTTTCTAAAAACAACAGCTAATTCAAACAACAACTACTGTGATTTTTCTCACATGTCATCTAAGTCATTTTAGGACTGCTCATTTAATCTTCTAAATATCTGCTTACCTTGGGAATATGAGAAACAATGGAGGCTAAGGACCAAAGATCTAGGACTAATGATCTTTCACTTAAACTAGCACCATCACTGTCAACTGCTGACTATGAAAAAGCAAAAATATTTATTCTCTTGATATTTGCATGAACTGACAATAAACTGGAGAGAACCATGAGATTTCTTTTGGAGAAGCAATAAAGAAGCAATAACCTCTTGCTGTCTACTAGTGTTGTCAGCATCAGGATCTTGTCTCTATATATGGCAAAAGGGAATCGGTTCATTTTTTGAGTATTGTTAATATTTGCATTTTACCATGCAGGCAAAACTCTGTGAACTTCCATCTCATGCTTCCATATTTTTGCAATATCTTTATTAAAGTAAATACAATGACATGGCTTCAAAATGTGGCGCAGTGAGGTAGCAATAAATAAAATGGTGATTAAATTCCACTGCTTAAAGGAGTGCATTTAATTGCATTTGCCTTCCTTTAATCACATGATTTCCCTACTGCTGTGGCCCCTACATCACAGTATGTCAGAACACGCATGCTTCTGCATTTCCTCACTCATTCTTTCTAAAATTCTGAGCTGGCATATAGTGCATTTTGGAAAAAAAAAAGAAAAAGAAAAAAAAGTATTCAATTGGGCAGGCTTTAATCACAAGATAATGGAGAGTAATCTAAAACTTAAGTGATCTATTATGTATATTAAAAAAAGCAAAGTTAAAATTTTCCATATTTATCTTTTATTTTATGTTCACCTTGATTTCATTGATCCTCTTTGTTAACAGCTTTAATAGCAATAACAATCCTGCCAACCGAACGCATATAATGCCTTGTAATTTTGTATTTGATTGTACAGGTGTGACATTAAATGTTCCATTGCACAGCATCATTAGTCTGGCTGTGGAAGAAAATATTTAAAACTATTGCACCTGAAAACTATTCAAACAAAAGCAAAAAGAATAAAGCAGCCAAATCAATGCTCCATATATACCATAAAATCTCAGTAAAACATGGATAAGCTATCTGAAAGCAACCATCACAGGAAAGAAACCATTGCAAGACATTTTTGGCAAAAGGAATTGCTAACTGCAACGTCTTGTCATTAAAAGATAAATAAACTACTAAGTGTTTTAACTGTATGCAAGCTTTAACTGTATAATGACCTAGGTTATCTAGAACTGAAACTGGGTTATCGAGAATTCTAGTTCTCTATAAAATATTCAGAACTACATGAAAATACAGAGTCAGCTTTACCTCTTGTTTTCTCACAGGAACACCTTTTCTGAAAGTGTTTTTCAATACTCTCTACTTTTTTCATTCCTTTAATACACTCTCAGTGCTCCTTCCATGGGAAGAAAACCCGCACAGACAGAAAAAAAAGTTTACTTCAACGCAGCATAAAAAATGACCGCAGCAAACCTACCTGCAGCACCTTCCACCTTGTGTTCAGGTCTTCCACACAGCTGAGGTTGTACTGGGAGAGCTGGATGTCCGAGGGGCTGAAGCGGCGCGCGAGCTCATTGACGTGATGCACCTTCTCTTTCAGGGGCACGAGTTCTGCTCGATAAACCTGCGCGGTTTCAACATAAACAAACATAAGCAACAGCTCCAAGTGTTGTTCTCAACTAGTGGTTATTCTACCACCTGATTAAGGCAGCAGACATATCCCACGTCGAGCTGAGAGGAGGGCATGTACGGATCACGAGGCAGTCTTTTTATATAACTTTATAAGCTTTGTAACTCTCTGTGGTAAGACTTGGCATTTCAGAAGGTAATGACATAAATTAGAGACTTCACAGCAATTTTTGGCAAGCTAAACTGAATCCACTGTAATGCATGCTCTGAGGGATGCTTCTTGCTGCTCTCATTTTTTATATAGTATGTTCCTAAGGATGGACAGGGTGGTAAATGGTATTTAAAACATGAAAACAGAGGCAGACCACAGCTTTCCAATACAGTGAATAAATAAAGGGTAATCAATGGTAAAACAGACAGATCTCACTGAAGTCATGTATCACCTCAGGTATCTTGTGCATTACAAATAAGTGGTTAGAAAGGGGAATAAAAACAAGAGAACAAAAAACCTCCTTGCTATGAATCCCAAGAGGGCCTACATGCCTCTGTATTTTAGGAAAACAAATGAATGCACCTTTAAAGTTAAGGGTAACAGCACTCCAGTTTAGGAATTTCAATAAAGCATGTGAAACCCAAACCAGCTAGTTTCTACTATCTGGACTTTAACAGAAACAAACTGATGACCATGTTTCTACGAATCAAGTAAAAACATCCCCAGAGTCCTGCAGCACAGACCCCAGACAGCACCTGGTGACTCTAGCAGAGAAAGGATTCTCTGCACGGATCTTTCACTCTTCCATATCCATCTTCTCTAAGGAGGCATTTATAAATCTTTAATATGGTAAATTGTGTGAAAATGTACAACAAGCCATTTCCAAGGGACAAATTCTGTCATTTTCAGGAGAACATTAGGTAATGTGATTTCTGCTCACAGAGGTAGGATAATTCACTGGCAATGTTAGTCTGCCTTTCCAGCTCTTCTCTCTCATCACTTTTAATACAGATCATATGTGGTCCACATCTCATTTTGGATGATCAAGAAACCTGAAATGATTGCCTACTAATCATTTCACCAAAACATGATGAAAACCACATTCAAAAAAAAAAACAGCATCTGAGAGAAGTGTAATAATCTTAACACTGTGAGTAGCATTAAGACAACCATAGACATTAGAACGTAATTGGCTTAAAGGCAAGCATCATGGAAAAACTGTCCCTCCAACTTCATTAAAGGTCAGATTTGACTTCCTCTTTGCTAAATAAAAGCCCACAACACAAGGAGTTAGGCTGACTTAAATGGAATTCATATGCAGTGAGTGACTGCAATGGTAGATGTGCAAAATACACAGGCCAGGAGTGACGTGCACTTTGTAAAGGCGAGCGCAGGGAATGATGCACGTGCCCGATGCGAGAGCACGACACAGACCAAATTCACGACACACGGTTCTCTTCTCCATTTCACCAGTTTTATACCACTGAAACACAAGTATGTTACTGGGGGGAATACTGATTTACAGGGTTGTGGGAAGAGTAGGGCCTGTGGTGAAAAGGAAAGGAAAGGATCTAGCATGTTTGGTTTTATCCCAGAATTATGTATGTGCTTAATCTGGTTATTTAAATCAATCTGTATTCTATTATCACTAACCCTGAACTTTCACTATCACTTTTGTTTGTTACTTGAGTCAAAACACAACTGAGTAACAACAAAAGAATGCTTCTCAATACAGAGCTACGTAATTAATGTTTTAAATTCCAATTAAAAACCTCAAGAGGAAGAAAAAACGTATCCATATTAAGATCTGGCAGATCATATTGTATTATTTAAAAGGTCAGCCACTCAGCTAAGTTAAGTAGCAATTCATCAGGGACAGCATGTCTACCATTCAACATACATCATTCCCGAGGTAGTTTTAGAGTAAGATAAAGTCAATGTGAATTCCTTTTTCTTTCAACAAGTGTTCAAACAATTTTAAGAAATAGTGGTAATTTCTGTATCTTGCACTATACTTTTCATCTGTAGAAGATGAAATTAAGAATTTCTACTAGATTGTTATTTTCATCAGTATGATAGAAACATTTTGCAGTAATATTTATATTTTAATAATCAGTTTTTATATTTTATGACTGATTCATATTTCCATTATTTTTCCTTCTAAATAAAAAATAATATACATATCAATTTTATATCATAAAAACGTGGCGAACCATAATGTTTCTAATTTAAAAACAAATATACATGGTGAGTGGTGTTCCACTGCCACAAGGAGACCTATTCAAACCAATTAAATTGCTGAGGATTTAAATGACTTCTCAGTGTGAGCAGCAATAGCAGAAACAGCCCCAAATTATTTTCATTATGACTGTCCTTATGCAAGAAAGAATTTCAATAGCATGTGATACTGTAGGTGGTAGATTGGATTTTAAATGATCCGTACAGTCCTGTCAGCAAGTGTTGTTAAACTCCTTGGAAAAATAGCAAGAACTCCAGAAGACGTATATGACACAAACACTAACCTTCTAAGAGTGGCTATACGATCACAGACTCACAGAACGGTTGAGGTTGGAAGGGACCTCTAGAGATCACCCAGTCCAACCCCCCTGCTCCAGCAGGGACACCCAGAGCACGGGGCACAGGGCGGCACCCAGGCGGGTTGGGAAGATCTCCAGAGAAGGAGCCTGCACAGCCTCTCTGGGCAGCCTCTTCCAGGGCTCTGTCACCCTCCCAGGAAAGAAGTTCTTCCTCACATGGGGATGGAACTGCCTGTGTTTCAACTTGTGCCCATCACCCCTTGTCCTGTCACTGGCCACCACTGAGCAGAGTCTGTCCCCATGCTCCCCTCAGGTATTTGTACATACTGACAAGATCCCCTCTCAATCCTCTCACCCAGTCCCTCCTCTGGCAATAGCCGATGCATTTGGCTCGGGATGAATGTAAAGCTGAGGAAAGCACGAGCTCCTGTGCTCCTTGCTCTTCTCTTTCAGCTCCCTAATTTGTGCTTTGGACATTCTGGAGTCAGAAGTTGTACTTTTACATCAATTAGCTCTTGATGTGCTCCTCTTCCATGAAATTGCCCAGTAGCTTTTTGAACTAATGCAAGGTTTTAACATTCCCAACTTCCTGCGATGAGTTCAATGTTAGGCTGAAAAAACACCTCTTTTTTGCTTTGTTTGAAACTACCACTTGAGACCTTGCCTGGAAGACTCCTAATTCTTAGCTCATGGGAGACAGTGATCAGCCATTTTTTGCTGACCTTCTCTGTGCCATTCATGGTTGTATAAATCTCCATCATATTATCCACTTTTTCCAGCCTGAAGATTCCTAGGCTGAGATATATTTGAATAAATTTGAATATCTATTAGGTGGACATTTACACCTGAGCAAGTCACTCTGTGTTTCCTCTCCAATCAATAGGAAGCTAATCAAGACAGGAAATTAAACAAACGGTACATTTTTACAACAGGATGGCACGAATCATATTCTAACCTCCAGCAACTAAACTGAGCAGATGATTGTCCTTAAGCCTCGGGAGCTCTGGAAGCCTAGACAACTAGCTCACATGGAGACACCTGCCTGGCAGATGTGAAGTTAAGCAAGATAAATTAGAGTCCTATTTCATCTATGCTGTCCTTGCACAGGAGCTTTCCACACTTCGGATCTAATCATCTGCTCTACTCCTTTTTTGGATTGAGGGACCAAAACACTGCACACAATAAACAAAATGTGGGTGTACAAGGGTCTTATACCATGGCATAATATTTTCAGCTTTGTTCTCTATTCCTTTTCCGGTATTTCCTCCAAACATCTGATTCACTTTGAACACTGTTGCATATTGAAGTGATGTTTTCATAGAACTATCTACTATAATTCCATGATTTTTTTATTTTGAGAGTGAGAGGAACGATTAAAAGAGCTCAATGGGAGCTCATCCCTGTGTGTTTAAAGTTGGATTGTTTTTTTTTCCACATGCACTGTTCTACATTTATCAACACGGTTATTTCACTGGCCACCATTTTACTTCCAGTCAGTACTGTGAGGTCTTTCTGTAGCTCTTTGCAACCTATCCTCCTCTTAAGAGCTCTGAATAGATTTGTATCATCAAGAAGTGTCACTGCATTATTCATTCTCCTTTCCAGTTCATTGATGTACATGTCAAACAGAGTAGACTTTCTGGAGCAGAAACAATCTCCCTCTCTGAGAAAACTGAACATTTATCCCTGCCCATTATTTTCCACCTTTTACAGAAAATAACTAACCAGATAATTGGTTATTTAGCCTCAGGAAGACCTTCCCTCTCATCCCACAGGAAGCTAGCCTCTTTGGTTAAAAACCTTCCTGAAAACCTTTGGAAAATGAAATGGTTTATACCCCTTATCCACATGCTCAAAGTTGCCCTTAAAGGCACACTAGGAGATGTAACACATATCTTCTTATACAAAAGCTGTTATGTCTTTCCCAGTATATTCTTCCCCAGATTTCCTGCTCTGTAGGCCCAGAGGTCTGATTTGGTGCTGTTTTTTAAAAAAAGAAATTACAGTGCCACCCTCCAGTCCTCATTTAAAAATTGACTTTAGCAGGAAAATATTGTTAAGAGTTATTGTTGCTTCATACTTTATTTTCATTAGAACACTTGACTGAATAACGACCTGGTTCTAATGATGTGGCACTCTAAATTTTGCCAATTTATCCAATAGATTCTTACTTCAAATAGCTTTCCTTATGATTCCTTTCAGCCACCGCCCCTACTGAGTCTTACGAAAATTCTTTTTGAGGTTATGAACTTGTTTTCAGGGGCCAGGGTAGTGTCTCCATGCTGTCTTCAAACATTTCGCCCTTTTCATTCCTTTTAAGCAGGTTTCCTCATTTGTGTATAACTTCCTTTCTGAAAAATGAACATTACTGTGGTGGATATTTTTACTTTTTGTCCCTATAGAGATGTTGATTTTTAGTACACTATGATTCCTACTACAATAACAATGTTTTGAAACTGCATTGCTGAGTATCAAGCCAAATGTTTCCCATCCTTCTTGGGAGTTCCCTGAGAAGTGATTGCATGAAGCAGTAGATTTTGGTGTCTACAAATGTAGTCTGAAAAGTATGACCTCAAATGCTATTTATTGTAATTTATGTTTTTGCAATCTCTTCCTTACCAATTGGCAGCTAACACATAACTTACTTAGGGCTGGAACTTCAGCTCCAAAAGGATTTTAGGCTAGTTGCTGATGCAGTTAATTCATCTATGTGACTTGATTCTTAACTTAAATATAGCATTAAGCCTGCACTGGCACAAAGCTTCTCTCTCTTTTCTGTGTATTTTGTGATTTGGATATTTTATAGTGGCCTACAATTTATTTGTTTCCACTTATTTTCTGATATGTATATTTTATTTCTGCTCAAAACTAAATGTTCTCATTCTCCCATTATTTCATAGTATTCTGGAATTTCTCTGGTGTCCTTTAACCCCACATGACAGATTCCATCGAATCATACAGTTTCCATGATTATCAGTCTCCCAAACAGTTTAAAAGACTGTCTTAGATGCTTTAAGTGCCAGCAGATTGGTTTCTTCGATATTCGAGGAAAAAAACTGTATCTTTCACCATTTTTATATCAGAACAATACAAAAAACAATACAATCTAACCCCAAATAAGTTATTTGCAGGTCATTTTCTGTATAAATTCCATTAAATTTGCTTACATTTTGTATATCCTGTTGAAAGCAAAAATGATGATCTAGACGTCACCCCTTTTCAGAATACCAACCCTATTAATGAACAGTTCATGGTTTATTTACACATGGACAGTTCTTTTTTTAATGTCCTTCCTCCCATATTTCACATGCCACATTTTTTTAAGTGGGCTCTAGTATGATATATGGAAGAGCACAGAATACTTCCTTGGAAGGCTGCCCAACATTCAGAAGAGAATTAAATATGAAGACCTAGAGTCACCTAGAGAGATGGCGTTTGTCAATGCTATGAAAGGACATGTTTTTGTTTAGGATCCATAAATCAACTGCTTGAAATCTGAAAGGAAATTCTGGAATCATCTGAGTGGGAGAGTAAATAAATAGTAAATGAGCTTATTTCAATAAGAACAGAGACATTATATACTTTGCTAGCTTCAGGGAGTTTCCATCACGAAATTTGTAGCTGAAAATTCACTGACTATACGCTTTACATTTTCAATTTCTGAACCCCTCTCTGCCTCAGCCACATGTGCAATAGCTTGATAACAAGTCAAACACAGAATTCAGGAATCCAACCCAAATTAAATAATCAAGTGCCTGTAACTTCTGGTCCACTGGAGTTAATGGAACTGTGTGACTAAATCCCAGTTCACCACTAGGAAATACACCCTGAAGAGGAAGCGTAACCTCAGAAGAGTGCTTGTTCCTTGTGCACAGAGGGAAAAAAAAAAAAAGGAAGTAAAATATAGGCTATTTTAAATTTATTTTTTGCTACTGCAAATTGGCAGGGGACCATTAAAAACACTTTCTGTCTTGCTGCCTTCAATCCAACTGATCCCCAGATCTACCATACGTGCCTAAATGCAGTCTGGAAGAGAGGACCTCAGGGCCTTGTCACAACAGGCAGCCACTATGCAGCTGAGAGCAAGAAATGCTTAACACTGACTACATCAACAGAACAGTCGTAACAGTGTGCACACACTCAGTCGCATATTCTCATGAACATCTCCATAGTACTGAGTTGAGCTGCATTTGTCTGAAAAAAAAATATATTAAATAAACAGATACCATACAATATGTACTTGCAATTGCTATACAATTGTTTGATCAGGAAGCTCAAACAAGTTAATGAGCTTTGTGTTTATGATTTTCAAAAGCATTCATTATTCTTCTTAGTGTCACTTTCTCATCTGAAATACTTCTGCAACGAAAATAGCTTGGGATTAGATTTATGTTTTGTGCTACTTCTGTCCATCTTCTCAACAGCACTGTGAGTTATGTTTATGAATTTAGGACAACCTCTGTTGGATCATGTGTGAACAATTACGCTTCCACTATTGCGTAACATTCATTTTTTACTATCTTTTCCTGATTCTGAACCCATTAGTAGGGATCAAGCCTCATTACATTCTCCCAGAGACATGTAAGCAGGGGCCAGGAACTTCAGCAGACGTGCAGCAATCCTTTCTTTTCTTGAAAAAACGAAGCTGAAGAAAAGAAAGTCCATCTTACTAATATACCAACTGTTTAAAATGTTCAAAAGCAGCTTCTGGAAGTGAGTCTCTACTGTAGCTGTAGCAGGTGAAAGCCATGTGGAAAACGAAGCCCACAGCTACAGCTAGGACAACCCTAAAAGGAATATATTCAGGCAGAAGAACCCAAGAGCATGCAGATCAAAGGCTGGGCTGAAGGAGCAGATGCACTGACTAGGAACTCAACCCCTGACCCAGAAGGATCAATGGAACTTCCTATAAACCCATGTAGATTGATAAAGCGTGTAAATACAGATTGGGCGGAATTAGAAAAATCAGGACCCGATGAAGAGTAAGCTCGCTAGCCCCTGCTCCTCAACTGCCAGTACACTCTATCTTGTCCTTTGGCTATGGATAGAGCAGGCACAGATGCCCATCAAAGATGGTAAAGACAGTTTGGTTTGATCTCTGCATAGTCACTTTTCTTCTCACATTTTACAGAGTGGCAATTGCAATTATTAAAGGTTGCTTTGAACATCACGCGGGTTTGCTTTGAACACTCCATGGGAAACCACAGTAGATCTCAAGGTCTTCCTATCTCCGGCCCACAGGAGGTTCTCAGCACTGCAGAGCCCCTGTGTCCGAACAGGCACGGGCCACAACACAACAGCTTCTGTTTTATATTTAAAAGAGGACGAGGTAGAATAAACCATCATGTTCTCCCCATGACAGTTTAACAGCCTTCATTTTTTTTCATTAAAAAGGGGTCTACATCTTCCCTGATGGATTTAATGTACATTGATGCAAGATGCGGTGAGACCTGTTTGCCAGCTGCTAGTTCAATATGTTGCACTTAGCTTCCTTTTAAACTCACACTGTATTTTTATTTGATTCCAGTGCTCCTGGGGATGGACACTGTTGAAACAAAATAGATTTTAGCTGATTTGATTTTCCATCCCATATATTGTTATAAACTCAGAAATGACCGAGGAAAAACGCACTAGAGCAGAATATAAATCTGCCTCTGGGATAACAATAGTGAACAATAGAAGATATCAGGGGAGAAAGAAAACCCAATGCCCTTCAGTATTTCCTACACCATTCTGAATTTTGTACTTGTGAATATGAAAAAACATGAAGTGCTTCTAAAGTTTTATTCCTAAGATTTTGAAAATTATTTCCTTAAAAGGATGATTAATAAAATTCAAAATAGCACAAATTAAAAAAAAAAAAAAAAGGAATGGTGTGTATTAATTTTCATCTTTCGTCATCTTTCAAAAGGAAAAGCAATCATTTGGAGCAATGCTATATTTAAAAGCAGACACGACTTATTAAACAGATGCACACTAATGGGAGAAATAGTAACAAAGTGCTAAGCGTTTCAAACTACCAGGATTGTTGTGAATTCTTGACATTTTTTTGTCAACAGCTGCTATGCAGTTTTGCAGTCCTCTATTTCCTTAAATAGAGACAGCCTATGCTACTGTCATGTCATTATTCTGAAAAATTTGTTCTCCCCCATAGAGGGAAAAGAAGAACTAATCAAACCCAGCCTGTAATTCATTCTGGTAGGTCAACTACAACCATGAAACAGCAAAGCCCATCGCTATTAAAGTGCTTGTAAATAGTTCTGGGCTGATTTTTCCAGGTAATCAAAGTCCCACCTCAGTTACTGTGTGACCAAGAAGCCAATCTGGCAACGAAGGGCCGACGTGCCCAAGAACTGCAAGTAACCTGAGGCTTTTGGAAGTGTAATCTGAAAGTTTAACATACACCACAGGAAGCACACAGAAAATATAGGGCAGTCTTCACAAATGAAGATTTTCCTACGGAATGGTTGCATTCAGCATCACCAAAGCTAACAGTGCTTGGAAAGCTACAAGCTCAGGTCCCTGAGTTTTGGCCATACCTATTTCAAACCTTCAGTAGCAAACCATCTATCTAATAGTGCATAGTAAGAATATACAGACATAAAAATATAAATCCTCTGTTTCCCTGAAAAGCACTTTTAGGTAATAGACTCACAGGAGTTCTCATGGCCCTGAGAAAATAGTTACAACAGAGTAAATCCCTGTTGTGTTGTAAGGCAGCACGGTAGTCTGCAGGCATCCTGCAAACAGGTAGTACTACACAGACAAGAAAAAAAGAAAGCAGTTGAAAACAGAAGGATTGCAACAGCTGTATCCTGGTATTACAAAACACCTGGAGCTTCCTGACCTCAGCGGGCAGACGCCAAAGCTCAAAGAAAAAGCGGAGATTCCTCGTATGGCCACAGAAAAGCTTAGCTTAGACTCTACCAAGACACAGATCACACTATGACACTCCACTAATATTACAACGATTCAGACAAGAAGCTTGAAAACCTCTTCCTAATTTTCGTAATGCAAAGACTATCCAGATCAAAAGCTTTCTGTTTTCTCCTCTCCACAACATGGAACATAGATTACCTGGTATATGCGAACACTTCTGTCATTTTAACACATAAATATTTCACAATGTTTAGAAGTAATAATTATGTTTTTCAGCAAAGTGGACAAAATATAGCGCTTAAGACCTTTCAGAAGGCATTATTACAGCCCATCAGTGAAGAATCCAGGTCACTGCAGGCTCTATTTTGCAATTCCTGAATTACTGTCACATCTTCAGCCTCTGTCTTCTCACCACCCCAATATGAAGCAGAAGGAAGCAGGGTAAAACCCCAAGTCTTGAGGTGGAACTTCCTCGCCTTCTTCTTTCTAGTAAGAACATCTACTATAATATTGAAGGGGGGTATTCCGTTCTAAATCTGGATATTAGGCTAAGTCAGAACAACATGGATTGTTAAGTTCATTCAGAAAGAAAGAATGCTAAAAGAAAATACCACGAATGAGGCAAATAAAACCACAGGGGTGGCCCTGGCAGGTGTGTGGGGAGAGCAGACAGTGGCTCTGCAAAACAAGTGGTTGCGCCTCTTGCTGAAACCAATGAAAACTGTCATTCTTAATCCTCTGGATAATCTAGTCCAACCAAAATAAAACAATTTGTAGGTAAAAGCTAAAGAGAATAAAAATAATTTGAACTTCACTGCTGTCTGGACAAGTTAGTCTCACCAATTCAATTGCCCTCCTTGCAAATTGGGGATAATACCACTTTCATTGCCATTGCAGAATGAAAACTGAGAAGATGAACTCTTACTATTTTGAACATGAGAATCACTACGGGAGTGTTAAGTAGCAGCTATAAGGCTCTATTTTGGGTTAACCTGGGCCAAAAAAAAAAAGAAATAAAACTCCATTAGGCTTCATATATATAAACATTAACATGAGAAAAGTGTGGTACAATGTGTCATTGACAAACAGTTCCAGGCAATCTAACGTGCATTGTACTCCCTACTTCAAGCAGTCCCTACATAATCACTGCGTACCAGCAGATGAGCTTGCTAAATTGATTTGATTTCGCTCATTGACTTGCCCACGCAGTAGTAAAATTATCATTACAGAATCTGCATACTTCATAGGTACAGCTCCTGCATACTTAGTACCCTGAGTCCTTAACAGTGGTAAGGAGAGTCAATTTTGTAAAAAAGAAAAAAAAAAGAAAAAAAAAGATTTCATAAAAAAAAAAATAATACCAGCATATTTCTTTTTATGGAAGGAAAATTGCCTCATCACAGAAACCAGACAGCATTAAAACCCATTTCTAGCTTTCCTTGTCCCTCTCCTCTCTGCTCTTGTGCCTCACTGAACATATATTTTTCTGGTTTTATATTCTTCTCTGGTATGTCCTTTTTGTTTTACTGAAGAATGTTTCAATAGCAGATCACACATAGCTGATCAATATGACACAGAACTTCTGTTATAATTGGTCCTTGGAGATATTTTTTTCTCGTTTAGCCAAACACTTTCCTAAGCCACACTCACTTAAGAAATACTGAACAAAACAGCCCTACAATAAAAAGGAAAAGTTGACTACAATTTTAATACTTTTCCACCTAGATGAATATTTACATTTCTAGAATAGTACAGAAAGAAACTTTTTGAATGGGATCACAGCAATTCAAGAGCATCCTTGGAGTAGCATCCATGAATGCTAATACCTGATCATCAGACTAGACTTTATGTCCTGTGTTTACATGACAAATGAAATAAAACACAATTTTATGCTACGTTAAATGATAGAGTCCAGCATGCAACGGCAATGCCACCTAAGGTGCCAAAATATAAATGTTTAAATATCAATGCTACTTCTAAAAGCTCAAGTACCAATTCTTATTTCGGATAAACTGATAAAGAGCAATCTTTTAAAAATGTTCTGGTCTGACCTCAATTCTGAACTTCAGAGAAAAAGGAAGACAGACAAGTCTTCAGACATATATTAGTCAGTTCTCGCAGCAGGCTATCAGAAATCAAGATCAGAGATTACCAATACTCAAAAAGTCAAATTGGGCCTGCAGATGTGCGTGTGGAGCTCCCATTAAAGTCAGCAGGGTGAGTCCATGCAAGGAAAGAATTTGTCTCTAAATGACATCTGCTGGTCTAATAATAGTATGTTTTAGCAGAGGGGATTGAAGCTAGAAGAGATTTCAATTTCTACTGGTCACTTTTTTTTCTTTAGAACTTAGCCTAATTTTTCAACCCTTTTCAGTGCCAAGAAAAAAGTGTGTAATATTATTTAGGCTAAGGCTCTACTATCACAGGAAAAACAGTTATGCTGATTTATCAATATTTGTGTAAATAAATTTATGCACGATAACTTTCAGGTAAATATCTATATTCAAAGTATTATTTGTTTTGGTCTTTTCTCTTGTATAAGAATGTTAATATTTATATTACAGAAAGCTAGATATTAAGATACCTAATATAAGCTAATGCAAGAATAAGTCATCCACAAATATTTTACAACAGAATGCAATACATGGAAACATCACTAAGAATAAGAGTGAAATTAATTATGCAAAAAAAAGCAAACAAACAAAAGAACAAGGTAAGTTTACTCAAAATTTTAAGTGTCCTGAGAACTTTTGGAAAATTCTTTTCAATTATTATGTATACATAAACACACAGATGTACATATACATATGCACCCTCACAAACACATGCATGATGTAATCTCTACATAATATGAGAAAAATCTATACAGATGCTAATAAAACTCTCTTAAGTTACGTACCAGTGCCCAGAGTATAGGGCTGACCACAGCTCAGGTCAAACAACAAATACAAACTTTTCTCACAAATACTAGTACAAAGCCATGATAAATAGAAAAAAAATGTGGTAAAATACATGAAATACTTCATTTCAAATACATTGTATTGGTACCATGAAGCTTCTCCGTCAAGTTGCTTGTTCTCATTCTCCTTTCAGCTGAACTTTAGTCTATAGCTTTTATCTTTAATGCATACCAGCAGACTATTTTATAAAAATCTCTATCCAGAGTAGTCTCCCTCTTCAACTCCAGTGAGAGCAGGTAGGATGCTATGGGTACATGGGCAGGTGATTCAGGGAAATCTAAAGCGGCTGGAGCCCACGTCCTGGTTCCTTTGTTAAATTTTCCTGTATTTCTGGGGTTTTAGAGAAGACCTTGTAGTACAATAGTTACAATTCTCAGAACAGCTAGCTAAATAAACCTTATTTTTGTTTGTTCTTTGCTAGCAGAGCAACATTAACATTTCTAGCCCACAATGATGCTACTGTGCCCTAACAGTTGTATAGTCAAGGGCACTCTTAATTTTAAAGACTACTCTAGGATTTTACTTCCCTGCATACCCATCTTATTATTCCTAAGCAAGAAAGAAAAGAAGCTGACACTTTTGCTTAAAATAGGTAGCATGATGGATTAAAAAATATGTAATTTAGTCTCCATAAAACATTTGCTGTAATTAAAGTGGTAGCATCTAAGCAACACATCAAAAATGCATAGCTTTGTTATTGCAAAAGCAAATGGGCAGAGTGATGGTTTGCTTTATGTATTTAAAATGGGCTTAGTTATGGGTTACTAGCATAACAAACTCTCCAGCTTTGTGACTGATTACATGGCAACAACTAAAGTAGATGAGATTTCAGATCAAATTTGTATCAGTCACAAATGTGGGGTTATTATATATTAAACAACCACTCATGATTATATTTCTTTTCATGGCAAAATGTCATTTAACTCATAAACTGTTAAGATTCTCATCTGGTCTTAAAAGACCACAAAACAAGACCAAATAACTTTCGTCTTCAACAAAATAAGAACCATAGCAGAACTAACTTAAGCAGGTACATGATGAAGCGCTCCATGGTTTTTAACTCAATTTAATTTTTAAAAGAAACCTTAGAAAATTAATCGTGCCTCCAACAGTGATAACAGAACAATGCTATTGAACTCTCTATTGTATAAAATTGCTTTTTTTTAGAAATAAAAATGGTGTGCCAGGCTGTACAATCAGCTAGCTGATCTATTGGATAGTCTTTGATCCATCCTGAAACCTGATTCATTAACAGATTCAATGAACTTTGGCAACTGCTTTCATTACAGCAAACGACACAAACTTTTAAATTTACAAATATATACTTAAAACTCAATGTAAATAACGATATCCGCAGGTTGTCAAAGTGTCCAAGTGGATTTAGACATATGAAATCCATATTTCATATGAAATACATAGGAAAAATGTTTTTTTTTAAAGAATATAGAGTCAGTCAGCAAAGAAAGAGAATGCAGAAAGATCTCGAAAAGGCACTGTAGGTGAAATAATGACTTTTTAGCATACAGAACGGACTGTAGGAGGTCTGCTGACTTACACAGACAACCCTCACTTTACTTTCACATTATCATACAATTAACAGGATCACGGACATCGCACTACAATCTGCTCTAGGATGAACCTTGAACTGCTGACCAATAGCTGGCTGAAGTTTGGCTTATTCAAGATATGGTCCACGTACTTACATCTTGCATGGTTCCTATATAGCTATTTGGTCTCTTCACACTCACTAAACATATAGTTTGCTAGCAGTGGATGCATGTGGATTATTTTCTTGTTTTCAGGTGTCGCTCGTTAATTCTCTCACGTCTGACCTCCACTAGTTCCTACCAAAATATCCTTCTTTCTTCAGCAATGACAGATTATCCTAAGTATCCCAAGCATTACCTACGTACCTCAAATAATTTTGAGGGATTTTAATATCCTATTTTATTGTGAATGAGAGTATACATTAGAAATTCAACCACTCTGCTCTCAAAATCTCCATCGAAGGCAGCTTTCTGCACAGCTCCTTCACAATAGCACTGTAAGAGTCCACTTTTCTGAAACTCCTCTTTTTCAGTACAGGAGTAGCTGAATAGCATCAAAATGAAGTACAGAAGTACATAGAAGTTTTTTTTTTTTTTTTTCTTTCTTATGAGGTGCCTGTGCTTATTCAGTGTCCATTAGTTCAGGTTGCTGATTCAGTATTAAAGTGTTTGTAAAAATACAGTATTCTAATCTTTCCTTGAAAGAAAATCTATTTTCTTTCTTTCTTTTACCACATACTGACACAACTGAAATTTGGCCAATTATTTTACAGGGTTGTCTTACTTTTTGTCTCATTTAGAGAGGGGACGCCTAGGGACAAAAGGATTGAGTGCACACAGAAAATGATTTTGGAATAGACAGCAAGCAGGTCAATCCATTTCTCAACTGTGAATAAGTGCAAACTCTGTTCAGTTCACAAATTAGAAAAACGTTTCAAATGGACACTTTCCAGTGAACATTTGTCAGAAACATGAAGTGGGCCACAACTGTCAATTATGCTGAAGAAAGTCTGGAATAAACACCATGTAATTCAGGCCTGATGAAAGTTCAGAATGAAAAAAAAAAAGAACTTTCTTCTGCAATGCCCATGTGAATTTGTCATTGCCATTTGCTTCATTATTTTGTACGAAAAAACAGGAAAATGTGTAATAGGCCATATAAAAGAGATTTAGAAAGAAAACTTACAGCCTTCATGGAAATATTTCTTAAATAGAGCATATTAAAACCTATATTCCATATGCAAAGTTCATAGTCATTCTGTGAAGCTTCTTTATTCATAAACGTGAAAGGGAATCTGCAACAACCAACTCAAAAGAGGCAACCTGCCTCTGAAATCTGCTCACAGGAAAATACAAGACTCATCTCTGACATTCTGCTCTGCTTTTCACAGTTAACAACCATCACACTCAGTCAAGGTGCCTTCTTTATGTGACAATAAAGGAGAATAAATTCTATAACATAATGGAGTTACTTGAATATGGGGTGGCACAACTCAGCTTTCATTTGGCAGGTGTTCCTGAGATACATACTTCTATTTTAAACCAGAGATATCCCATTCTGCTCTTGAATTTATTTATTTTAGCAGTGGTCTAAGTAATAAATACCAAGTAAATAAATAAATAAAGCAGAAAGGAGCTTTGTTCCCTCACGAACTCTAAAGGCTCTGCTGCTCACTTACAGGGTTGTGCAAGTTGGAAAAGTGAATTGCTAATAACTGAAGCAATTTTATGCCAATAGTGATACGGTAGCCTATCAGCAGCAAAATTAATTGCTTTGCATTGTGTGCTCCTTAGCACACTGGAGTATCTAAACTACCTTTACTAATAAATAAAGTGTACCTTTAAAATTACCTTGCCCTCACAGTCACAAAATTATGGATACAGCATCCCGAAATAGCAGTAGCTTCTAGTTTTTAAAGGATTTCTCTGACCTTAAATGTGTCAAAACCAGAACTTCTTCAGAGGACTCCTGTGAATAGCCAACAGCATCACTTCTTACCAGTATTTCTGAGCAGAGGGCTACAGGCAGACAAAAGGTCTCCAAGGCTACAGACATCTAATGACAGTTGTACAGTAACAGCATAATCACAATCAAGGTTTCAAGGTTTGGGGTGGTATCAGAGCAAAAGAGGTTTTTTTTTGTTTGTTTGTTTGTTTGTTTGTTTTGACAAAGAGCAGAAAGGCAGCTCTTCAAATAAGAGCCTACTGAATGCATGAGGGAGGGATTACTGCCTATAGAAAGACCCAGAAAAGCTTCATGTAATGACCGAGGAGTGGTGTGATGTCAGCCTAAGTGCTCTAGTCAGTCTGAAGGACAGAATTTTATTGTACTGACCGACAAACATCACTGTAGAGAGAAGCAGAAATTCAAGGTCATGCCTAAAATATGATCTGAGTTACAATCAAAATGAACAGCCAAAGGATATGAGGGAACAATTAATAGATTGATTTGGGCTAGAGATGACTTTAAGGCAGCTAGGTGACAATGTCTGTATTTAAATGGACAAAAAGATATACCTGGAATAGAGGAAGGGAAAGAGAGAGACAGAGAGATGTGTGTCATTAAGAAAGTAGGTTGCGTTTCAGTTTGCAGATAAAACTATCCACATGGGAGAAGAAGGACAATAACAGAGAAAACAGGACTGAGATACAGAAACCTCTGAAGAATACAGTGCGTACAGAATATCTGTGGTCTAGGTGGCATGCTTTGTGGGGAGGCTTGTGAAATTAATTCTCCCTTTGCCTCACAATCTGAGTTGAATATCAGCATGTGCTTCCCTTAAGAAATTTCATGCTTGCATTTCAACTTAAATCAGTGCAAAATAGTTATTTTAGAGTTACAGATATCATGATTCATGATTTGTAACTTTCTAAAAATATATTTCTAAGAAAAAAATACTGATGTCATAAATATGAATGAATGAGTAGGTAATACCTAAATATACATATACTCTTTTATGAGGATAGGTTTCAAACTGCAGACACAAGTGTAGCTTTTTGTTGGTTATTCATTTAAAAAATGTGAATAGATTGTCCATAGTACATGCATTTTTCTTTAGTACCTAGGTTGGAAAAGCATTTCTTTAGAGCAATAAATGGCCTCTAGGCAACACATTTTGAGACAGTTACTGTGCTTTTCAGACTGTTAATATCATTCAACCCTAGGCACATTACCCAAGTTTTACCAATCATCATTATTCAGAGGCTAATGAAAGTACAGTATCACTTAAGTACACTGTAATTGTAAATATGAGAAGTTATAGCTTCTCAGGACTGAAAGATATTCTGTACGCTTTTCTTCATTCACCATTTATCTGATGGTTTTAGGTAAGAATATCTCTTGTTAGGGCCAATATACACATATATTTTAAATAAGGTCTAACTTTATATCTTGAAACAAAATTTTTGGTTTCTGCTTGCCCCTACTATTAAGACTTCAGAAAGAATAAAGAGAAATCTATCATTAGATATTACCTTGGGATTTCATAAGCTTCAGGTTTCCTTTTTATGATGGCCATTATTAGACTTCTATTCTGTTAGTATGACAGATACTGTTTTCCTCTGAACTGTACCACGATTCAGCGCTATAATTACAGAGTGAATCGTTACGGTTGCAGCTTTAAAACTAAGCAACATGCTGTGTTTTTTAATAACATCGGATATTCAATTTTTCTGTTACCTAAGAGGAATTGAGAACATTTTTCTGAAAACTACCAAAAAAAAAAAAAAAAAAAATGTCCATGGATATAATAGAAGGCACTTTCAGAACTTATAAGTAGACCCGTCTGTTCATTTATGGGCTTAAATGAAAAAATAAGAACAGATTTTGCAGCTGTTGATCAGTACCAAGTACTTCACTTTATTTGTCCTGTACACTATTTGTTCAGGATGCCTTAAATTTCTATGTGATTAAAACTCAAGGACTTTTTTTTGTATAAACTATATTTGATTTTTTTTTCCATTAGCAATTCTATGTCCTCTTCCTTATATCCCAATGTTAGCGTAAAGAAAATAAGAGCCAGTGCAGGTGTCTCAAAATAACTGAGGTTTCCCATTGTCGTGAATGGAACAGAGGTACTCTGTTCTTACCAAACGGCCACCACCAAAGTCTGGCCATGTCAGTCATGCTGAAAGAGGACAAGTCCTCAGAAGTTTCTCAATAAGCAAGTCTTATAAAACAAGCCTTGAAAACAGATAAGCATCGAGATACCAAAAATAATGACACTTTTTCCTAGTACTTCATTTTTGAAACTATCTTGAGTATGAGGTCAGCTTGTCTAAGAGGACAGACAGAACATAACCTCAGAGTGACATAACAGCAAGAAAATCATACGATTTATTTAAAATCTGCTCTACAAGCACAGACACAATTATGGAGGGATCATGCTTCCAAAATATAATAAAGGAAGGAATTAATTTTGCATGCTTTTACCATACATTCACCTATCTACTTCTTTTGATTTCTTTGGTCTTAATTCTATATTTCCTGAGTTAATATTAAGTGTGCTGATGACATTAGCACATTCCTATAGTGCTTTTTTAATTTATATTATTAAAATGTATTATTAATTTTCATTCCATTCCATTTGAATTGCAGAAATTACAAAACTCTTACATTCTTCTATTTTTTAAAAGTAAATCAGTGTAATTAGGAAGGTATCACTTTTTTGATTTTCAAGGTTAATTCCTGATTTTGGGATCATGCAGTGAACCCACCAATTCCATTCCATGTTCAAAAATACAGTTACACTGAAACATACCTTGACTTTTTCTAAGTGATCCTGCAGAGAGTCAATTAGCAGATCACCCACTGGCTGCCAGGATCCCTTGAACACCTCAGCCTGGCGTAGCTTCAGGTCCAGTTCATCCATTGCCTCTTGAAGGCCCTGCAGTCTTTCGAGGGCATCATCTATCTTCTTTTGCCAATCGGCAGAATTTATATTCAGCTTATCCCATTCCATTTTGACCTCATCTGCTTGCCTCCGGAGAAGTTTAGCGACATTCTGTGCCCTTTCCTCAGGTGATAACTCTGAATGTGAAATTCGAGAGGCTTTTAGGGTATATTCTGTCTTGAAAGATAAATAACTGCCATCTGGGTACAGCTAAGAAGTTCAAAGCTCAGTAAGAGACTATTCATAACCAGAGACATCTTATTTCAGTAATGAACACTAATTCAAAACTCCTTCAGCAAATTTAAGACTTTCCGTAATACAGACCACCCAAATATGCATTTAAGTACTTAAACGTTTTTTTAAACTTCCCACTACACCTTGTACATTGGCCAACTCTATCCTGAATCAGCAAAATAGTTCCACACACACCTAAGCACTGACTGCTGTGAACCCCTGGCTAGAGCTGAGTGAACCTGGGACCTTGGCTGAATCCATCCTTCAAGGTCCGGCTGGCACTTTTGATCTGCTTGACACCTGATACACAGTTTCTAAACAAACTGCTTTGTGTCTGTAGCTTAAATTACAATCTGAATTTTAGGTTCAACTGTGGCTTTCTTCAGTCAGTGCTCGGGCCTCAGATGGGTCTCCAGTTATTCGTAGGCCCAGAAGGGGCCCAGGAGGTTTAAAGCCAGTTTCAGCATCTACTTATAAATATGCAGATCTATTTAGCTCTGCAGTGTTCAGAAGAATCACTAAGGGTTTCTTTCATCTATATTTTTAGCTCAGTTTCTGAATGCTGGGATTCAGCTTGGAGTGCATAAGGGCTGCTCTCACAGAGACAAGCAGGATCTGTTTCATCACTGCTGGTCATCACTGAACTTTCTAACAGGGCGTTACTAGAGCTTTCTTCAATTACCTCTCGGCTCCTGGTGGGGCTTCTCCGGGCCCTCGAGAGGCTGCTCTGCTGGAAGCATTCGCACGGTCTCCAGCGCGCTCAGGATAACAGGCTCTTTGGTTTTCAGCTCCCTCTTGAACGTCTGTGAGATGAAATGAAAATACCGTAAACGGAGGCATAATGAAGCACTGAGCGCTAGCCCGCGTTTCGTTGCTTGAAGAACACAATTTCCAATCACAGCTTCCATGGCTGTTATCACAAATACTTGCCAAAAAATGTAAAGGAGAATCCTCAGCTTTTGATTAAGCTGAAACATTTTCAAAGGGGCAACTGCAGTGTCAGCGTGCAGCAAAGCCCCCAAGGTTGCTGATTAAGTCGCACCCTGGGAAAGGGACCTCTTGGCTGACTAACATCAAACTCCAGGAGGTGGCTGGAAGGGACAAGGCTTCAGCTGGCTCTGTACCGAACCACAAACGCTCCTTGAGAGAGAGAGAGTTCCCACACCGTGATGGAAAATCCAGTGTCTCTTCACTAGTGCTGCTGGCAACTACTATATCATAAGGGGTGAGAAAGGGATCTGTGGATACTGCCATGCAAACCTTTAACAGTGAGTACAGAAAAGAAAAACCCAAAAGACAAACAAACAAAAAAACCAGCATATCCTCTCCTGACTACTACTGATCTAGCTGCAGCTTTTCCAAAGATAAATGAACTGAGGAGATTTCTGAGATGAAGAATCGAGGCCAAGGTGAAAATTTAGAAATAGCCTAGCCTACATCTACTGTAGAGCTGGTTGTAATTTCAGTGGGAAACACACATAAAATTCAAAGGGCAGAAAGTAGTCCTTATAAAGTTGTTAACTCCTACTTCCTTTAATTGGCATTTTTTAAATAATTTCCATAAATTTGTGCTTAATGTTGCTCAGTAGCAAATTCTGCCCCATCTACAAGACAACACTATTTTTTCCCTCATTCTTTTTTCCTATCATTCTGTCTTCCTTGTTGTCTATTTTTGTTTTCTGTTTGCTATATTGACATTGTTGTGTTGACATGTTGTATTAAATTTATCTTTATCTTCTTTTACACTCTTTCATTCCAAAATTTTCTTCTCTGGGTATAAAACAAAACTGAATGTATACTGTTTTCAAGCCTCAGAGTAGTAAAACATGAAAAAGTAATAGTGCAGTGTGGTAAACAAAATAATAGTGTAAAAATGAGAGCCATATTTTATGAGGATTAAGAATTAGAAAACTCTTCTTACAACACAGAAATTATAGACTTCTTACATAATAAATTCAATAATTTAGCTAAATTAATTATTAAACAAACTTTGCGTTATTATGCAAACTAATGAAAGATCATAAATTAAGCATTAAAAAGTTCATTATGCTTTGAATTCTATTTGATATTTAATGCGAAGTGCAGAAAATACCTTATCAAGACCCATGGTAACCTGAAGTTTATAATGTGAACATTCACAGTAAAAACCTTTAATATACTTCAGGTAAGTAAACTGCAGATCAGCAAACTGAAGCAAAAAAACATTATTCTACTGCAGATATTTAAATGAGCTGTTTAACAGCTGGTCATAAACTAGCCATAAGGTTTTTAATTATGAAGCCAAGAAAAAGATTTAGCAAGGTATGCTTTTTTGAAGAAAATGAAAAATGTGAATTTTGTCTCATGAACATCAATGGAACTGGGATCACCGAGAATATCTGCCACCACAGAGGAGTCTATTGCTTGACGAGCATCTGTGATAAGTGTTCTTAAAAAAATGATGTTCACCCATAACAGTCAATATTTTTAGACTTAGAAATTTTTAGAATTCATGCTTGATGCTTGCATAAAGTACAATGAAAAACAGAAATATAGCAAGGCTTTTTTAAGCCTCTAACCAAGAAAAATCTATTCTTTTAACTTGTGCGCACTCTGTGTACTGTGCTGGAGTACAGCAGGTCTGCAGCTCATGCAGCCAAAATTAAAACGCTCCCCACAAGAACTGTGAGTCTTGCTCTCATCTGGTAGAGCTAAAAGTGACATCAATAGTCTTCCCTACACGTAGTTTTGATCTGTAGACTTCCACAGAGCACGCTGAATGTATTTCAGTATAAGAATAAAAAAGAGAATAAATAAGAGAGTCGTAGGTAGCACAAAAGAGCATAAAAGTAATGAATGTTCATTTCACACTATCCCATTCCAAAAAGCATTCTCGCCATTTTAAGAAAAGCCAGCTTTATTTATTTATTTATTTATTTATTTAGCTGAAATATGTACACGCTACCACCATAAGCAAGAAAAATGACATTTTCTCTTCTTTGGGAAAAAAATGAGTTTACCTATCTAAAGCCCTGACAAAAACATCTCCATAACAAGCAGGCCGTTATTGATAACGGAATTTGCTTAAACAAATTCTAATTTACAGCTAATGATTTCAGGCTAATTTTATTGAATTCCTGAACTTCTTCCACACTGTGTGGGGACCGTAGAGGAAATCGAACATGCATAATGTATGACCTGACAAAAAAACAAGTAACCTGCTTTATTTAAGCATCTCTATTTGTCACCAGCACCAGAGCAGTAATGGCATTCTGTCCACCATTTTAATAATGCATATATTGATCAGCTCAGCTCACATCTCCACTAGCCCCTCATGGGTGCCCTTAAATCTCTTCTGACATAGAAACACAGACTGTTTAAACTGAAAGGTGAAAATATAATGGGAAAGCAAAGTTGCATTAGTAAAACTAACGTTAATATCCGCTATTATAGAAGCACGTTTTTATTGTTGTTTTAATGAATTTCACTGAGAAAGAGTGTAGTTAAATGAATTCAGGGTGTTTCCTGAACAGAAGGCTTTTGAAGATGGGTTTTGACATTAACTTTAAAAAGCAGGTTATCAGCTATGCCACCAGAACAAGTAACTTTTCAGACAGGAATTGTACTCCTTCTTAGACAGTGTTTCTATTGTTTTCATGTGAAAGGTATCCCATTTTTTTTTTTCATAATTAACTTATGCATCCATAAATGTTGTTTATGCTGTTAATATAATCATTGCCATGCAGAAGGTATGAAAATTCTCAAGAGAAAAAAAGGGAAAGCAGACTATCTACATGGTGCCTAACATACAATCCAGGAAACTGAGCATCAGCAATAACATATACACAATTATTTGTATGATTGCAATAAGATATATTATGAGTCTTAATAAAGCAAAGAAAATTGCAAGACAAAAAGTTAGTATTTGGATCAATGGGAGTATTTTTGATTATTGATTTAAAAAACTCAAAACATAACATTTAAAATTTTGGCACGGAAATGACATCTTTTTCAGATGCCAAAAATCAATCAAAAAATCCAATACATACACTAAGTTAAAACAAAGAGCGATTATGTGGGTGTGCTGGGGACAAGTTCCAAAGGGCCTTGTCTCAGCAGCGCGCTGCGTTCATAATGCGACAATCACTCTGACTAGATGCTTATCTCTCTTGCAGATGAGTTCAAGCTTCTGGCATAGACTCAGGCATTAGCAGCTTTCATCTGAATCCCACCCTTAAAACTCTTAAAGCCAATCTTGGCAACCAGGAGCATTCTGAAGTTAAGAATCTACTTTTTATCTCCGCTATGAATTCCTGAGGTACTCTAAATGGTCTTTGAAATGAAAGAGAGGTTAAAAATTGGTAGAAAACATTTTAAAATTATAACCTTTAAGGGATAAAAATCATGGTATAATATTGCTTGAGAAAAGGGTACAAAATTTTATTTGCATTCATCATTCCATTTACCAAAGGCAACGAGTTACGCTGCTTGCACACAAGGTTCCCTTGCTGAGAGTTTTCCTGTTCTCCAAAAAGGAACTTAGACCTGAGCTGATTTCTAACTTTTCTTAGCCAAAAAATAAAACAATAAATCTTCCCAGAGAAATGGGCATTGTATCAAGAGAGAAAGACCAAAGCTGACAGTCTGGACCATTTAAAAGGCTGGGAAGAGCAGAGGGGGATTTAGTTTGTGATTGCCAGAACTAAGATTCAGGAGAACAAAACGAACAATCAGTAGAGTCTCTTTCTCAAGACCAAAACTTGATCTACACTTTACTTTCACAGCCAAAACGCCGAGAGCTAAACTTTAGCCTTGAGCAGTTGCCCAGCACTCTGGAAAGGCCACATTTCCAGTATTAGGCTTCAGTTTTAAGTAGCCTAAAGACTTTTACATCTGAGACTTTTACATTTTACCTGTTTCAGAAACATTTTTTCTAAAGTTCAGGAATGAGCTAAGCTATTCATTTGGACACAGCTTTTGTAGGTCTGCTTCTCTAAAAGGAAACTTTTAGAGCAACAGAAAGTTCATAGTGTCTAGGAAATAAAAAAAAAAAAAAAAGAGTAGCAGAATCCTAAGCTGCAAATACAGCTTTTGTCAAAGACAACCTGAAGTTGGTAGAGTTCTGTACTGATCATCCTTCCCTCCTTCTCTGTAAGACATCTTTGAAGGGTAGACAGGGCGACCTAATTTCAAGGGTTATATTTTGTTCTTTTTTTCCGCGGGGAATCGGAACACCTACAACTAGAAAGGCCGCACATTAAACTACAAAAGTGCTGCAGCATAGGAAGAGGAAAGAAACCGTAGAAACCAAGAAAGAAACCGTATTTTAAAAAAGATCTAAAATGTTCTAACTTTGATATGAAGAAACGATCAGATTGTGTGAGCAAAGATTTCTGTCTGTACATAACTGCATGTGGGAGAGAAGATAAGCAAAACGGGAAAGGGAGAAGCAGACCTATTTTGTAAAGTCACTTTGCACCTATTTATGATGCCTTACTTTTATGTAACACTTTTCATCCCTAACAGTTTTCAACACTTCAGCTGATAGGTGAGTGACGGAGAGATCACTTAGTCCATCACTGATGCCTTGCTACCTTAATGATGAATTCTGCGAACTTTTTGAAAATCCTTTAGGACAAGATGCGATATTCATTTTTTATGAGAAGTAACTTATCAACATGAAAAAAAAGTATTTCTTTGCTCTAGGAAGAAATGTAATGTTTTCAAATATTCAAGTATGTTTCAGAAGGAAAGAGCTTTATTGCAATTGCTCAAAACTCTTGTCTTAGCTCCACCACTCTCTTTGGATAAAGACTTTGAATGGACGTCATGGTGAGGTAAGGCAACATCTAAGTTGTTTCCTGAATCCTAGTGGGTAGAATGAGCTTTATGATTTTCAAACTACTTTACGCTACTTGTTATAGCCAACTGACTAAAGCAGACCTCAAACACTGCATCTTCTTCATATTAACGACTTCATATCTTAGCTTTCCGAGGGGGAAAAGTAAGGAAAGAGGGTGGTGCTCCATAAAGTCTTCGATGTTTTGGCCTCATTGTTTCTGTGATAATACTGAAAGTCCTAAGTGAAGTTTTGAGCAGAAGTCGTATACACGACTTCTTTCTAAACTTGTTGATCGATAAGTAGAGGGGAGAGGTTAAGAAAAAAAAGAAAAAAAAAAAGGACTATACCACCCCTTAAAATATAGCATTATATTTTCTCAGAAAAGAAAACTTTCACTTTGGCATTCTTGCCACTAGGTGAAGATGATCCCTGTAGGACTCATGTTGTCACCACCTCCATCACTCTGCTACTGCGAACAAGTGCCCAAAGTCAAGTCTGGCTGCATACAGTGTTTCTGGAAGTGTAAGAACCCCCAGGTCCCAGGAATTTAAAGATGCAAGATATGCCTTGCTCTCTTTCTAACCTTGATTTTCTCACTATGTGCTCTTAAATATCTCCTTCGGAATGAGGGAACACAATCTACTACAGCAATATTTGCAATACAGCAAATAGTTAAGATGGAATTTCATTTTTTGGTACAATTCCAGACTTGAGATTTCTCCACCCAGAAACTGAAAGCTACATATACGTAGCAGAACATTTTGAGAGGATGACTGCTGGCTTTGGGATATGCTCTTCTTCCAGGCCCAAGTTGTCTGACTTTGACAATTTAAATTATTCAATTAAAAACCCATTTGCTCAAATTTTTAGATATTACAGTGAAGTACATCTTATCACCAAACGGGGGAAAAAAACACCCTCTTACTACATGATTATTTTATCAAAAAACACAAATGGAAGCAGGAGGAAGGAGGAGATATACTTGTACATCCGTGTACACACATTTTTGGGGATTCTTCATTTGATGGGTTTTTTAAAAATGCCTTTTGAAGTGTGAGATTCAGGTTTTTTGTTAACCACAAAACTTAGTGTAAACTCCAAAAGACCACTCTCCATTTTCAAAAAATACACATGAAATTAAAATGTGTGAGTTAGAAAAATAGCCCATTTCCAGAACTACTTATTTATGCCTGAAATAATACTAAATTTCAATTGTTCTAGCCATCAAAACTATCTGTGATTAATATATGAAAACAGTGTGCTCCTATTAAAAAAAGCCAAGCAGCCAACAGTAAATATGCCATTCTCCAACATACTAATTTTCTAGGCTGTGCTTGAAAACAATCTGATATAAAAGACTTTTTAATACCTCTGAAATTTATTTTACTTTTTCTAAAAAGGGGCAATTCATCCAACACCAGCCTGCAAAACAACACACAGACACCAAAAATTGCTTTTTTTTTAAAAAAAAAAGGCATACCCTGTGAATATCATCCTGTTTCTGCACAGTGGGGAGATCTCCCCCGATAGGTGCTTGCTGTTTCAACTCATCCTCCTTCAGCTGCAGCCAGGCCAAAAGCTCCTGGAGAGAGAGATGTAAACGCTTCCACTGGTCCGTACTGGCTTCCAAATGGGACCTGAAAGCACATGTTAAATATCAGATATTTTCAGGCATAGCAAAAACAAATAAACAAAATGTACAAACTTAATTTTCTCATAAATATCCTAGTGTTTCATAAGTTTAATGACTTTTTTTTTTTTTTTAAGTTGCTTTAGGAGCTTTGAATCATATTCTGGCAGTAATAACTTAAATTTAGTTCCACAGTCCTGGCCTGAAACATCCCTGCATTTCTCATCATTTTTTTTTCCCCTTTATATACGAGACCAGTATGAGACCATGTCTCAAAATATATAGAGGATTAGTACAATGTCACTAGTCTCATGCTCATCTTTCCCGACAATGAGAGACTAAAATAGAGAGACTAGTTTTCCCCTCACAGAAGTTCAGGTTCTTCTCTAATCCATTATACAAAACATTCTGCTTCCCACAGGATTCATGTGCTTGCTCACCCATAAGACAAGAGGGCCAACACCTCCCTTTCCCTCCACAGTCATGAGGAAATTGTTAAAATAAAGAGTATCATCTTAAACTACACAAATATGTGTGCCATTTGAAGAGAGGTTTTAAAAAAATTAATCAAATCCCTGAAAACATTAAAGGACAGAATACTATGTTACAGAAGCAAGATCCATGCCATAAGATCTCCTAAATGTTTCCCCCGTGAGTGTGTGCGCGTGCATGCAAATGTGTTTTTTAATGCTTCAGAGGAAGCATTGAGCAACTGCTTTATGGAGTGAAAATATGTGGCTGAAACATCTCTGGACTGATCAAATCTTCAACCTTGCTAGGTCAGACGAAACATACTAAAATTTTGTCTTCCTAGACTTATGAATAAATACAAAAATGTTGCTTTTGTTTAACTGGTGGTTGGGAAGAAACTTCTAATTCATTTTCAGGCACCTTAAGAACTTGTCTTAGTAATTCAAACCAAAAGCAGTATTATGTAACAGGAAAACATCAAAACGTGGCAAATAAAAACAGATTTTAATATATTCTCTTTTGTCAAGCTTCCAGCTTTGTTTATACCATGAAAATCCCATTTCTATAACTCACACAGCAAGAGCTATAAAGAAATGGGACAAACATGGTCTTTGGCTGAGGTTCGCCCCCGTCTCACGCACTGATCCCCCGCCACGCAAACCTCCACCTCCTCCAAACATGGGCAGCAACTCGGGGCGAGCACCAGGCTCGTCCCTTCTTCCACAGCCGCTCTGCGGAGAGAGGCCTCGTTACCACCGCTCCGCTCCGGCCTTCCCTAGCCTGGCAAAGGCTTCCCCCACATGCCACCCTGTTGCGCCCTTCCTTGGGTTTGGGAAGGTATGTGTATAGACGTGCGTATGGTGGGGTACGCTACACCCACACTCATGTACATACCCGTTTGTTCAAGCACCTGCAGGCAAAACAGAGATTATGGAGCCAGTTTTAAATAGGAAGCCTTTCAAACAAAGAAAGCGTTTGTTGGGGTAAACTGCAGTGACTCATCAAAAGCGGCAGTGCAAGTGAGCTTGGCTTCTCTTGACATCTCCCATCTGTTTCACCTACATCTGAAGCGCACTGCATTTAGAAAAGCCTGCCTCACCTAAGCAGCGAGAGCGCTTCTTCCTCTGGCAGCCGAAAGCTTAAGAAAAACAAGGAGGACAGTTCAGCGAAGATAAAGTGGGACAGGTGGGACATTTCCTATTTCTGCTTTTGTACCTCTTTGGTGTGAGCTCACGATGAAACCTATGCCGTATTACGTGATGAAAAGAAACAGCTCCTAGGGACTGACAAGAGCTTGTTCTTCCTGTCAGCTGGCCGATAATATTTATACTGAATGTTTTAAAAGATAAGACCTGTTTCTTAGCCTGATCAATATGTTGCTGAACACCTTGAACCTTCTACTGAAAGCAGGTACGTTAGAGAGGATGTTTAACGCACGAGGTCACTGTGATAAACCTGTGGTTTTTAAAACACGGGTTTTTATCTTTGCCTTGATTAATGACAACAATACAGAAAATCCCATATATTCAATTATTGATATTTGCCCCACTTGCTGTATTTCTTTTCTCAAATATCTTTTTATTTGGGTATATCCATGGGTAGAAAGCATCTGAAGAAAAAAAATCTCAGGGAGACTTTGAAGGGTTATATCCCTTTTCTTTAGCTCCTCAGAATAAAAGGGAGGAATGTGTCTTTTTTTTTTTTTCCTTTCTGTAGCTACTAATATCTTTTCAGCCTCACATTCTTCATTTATTTTTAATGATTGATGTTATGAAGATGGCTTTTGTCATTACACAGACTGACCTCCCTCAGGGCCTGAGCTGAAAAAGCTAATATTTCATACATTACTTTGAAAAACATTCCTGCCTTTTGCTGCCCTCTGAACCACCACCAACACACAGCAAGCAAGCAAATGAAAAAAAAATGCTAGAGACTGAATGCAATGGAGCTGGGCTATCTATTGTAAAAGACATATTTTTGAAGAAAAGCTTCCTGTATGGTTTCTTCTGAAAAGAAAAACTTTAGCCCATTGAAGCCTGTACTTTCACTTCAGCTTTTGTAACATTACTATTCATTACATTTTTCTTGGAAGGAGAAGTTTTTCTGTCGTGACACCTATGCTTTTATTTGGCAATTCTGTCCACTCTCCAGACGAAAAGCCAAAAATCCTAAATAATGCACCTTCTCATTTGCAAGGCTATTCTTAGTTTTTCACTGAAAATAGAAGCATTAAAAACAAAGCTTTTCATAAATATAGGTTGTTTAATTGCTTTCTTTTATGACTCATTGATTAGTCATACCCAGCTATAGAAAAAGCCGACATTTGCAGAGGGTACAGTTACTGTTTAAATACGCTAATCTCTCTTTCTGTAATTATAAAACCTCATCATATGCCTCCAATTGTAATCCCCACTATCTTTTCCACACCAAAAAAAAAGCTAATCTTTCTTACAAAATTAAGCCAACATTCAAAATAGCACAAATCATTTCAAAATTCATAGAAATGGCACTATCAGAAACAATACTAAACTGGCAAAAGGCACCGTTCCATCTTAAACACCAATTGTGCGGCTCTCGCTTTCATTCAGGTCTTACCTAATGTTTAGGGATTTTTTCCTAAGCTCGCTCCATCTGAAGTTCATGTTATCCAGCCGTCGCTGCAACAAGGCTGCATCATCAGAGCCTTCCAAGGATCGTAGGATTTTCTGCCCATTTTCATCCAGGTTGTGGAAGATGTCAGTATGAGCATCAATTTCTGCCTGAAGATCCTACGGAACGAAAGGAAATCAACACATGGGATTACTTAGGAAATCACAGAATCTACTACTACCCAAAAGAGTGAAAAATGTCACAAAGTAACACAGAGTTACTGAGATGGATTCTGATTAGTCTTCTGATGACAACTGCGTATACAGCACATACAGACATATTCCACTTTCATGTGAAGGCTGGTGGCCTCAAATAACAGCTTTTTTTTTTTTTTTTTCTTTTTAGCATACAGAGCTAAATTTGAGAAGTTAAAAGCCTTTGACAGACAACAAATACGCAAGAACAGGCCACATTTAGTTTGCTGACGAGACAAAAGCAACCCTCGGGATCTCGGGGAGAGCTGACCTGCACGTGATACGTCTTCCTGTGCAACATTTTCAGTTTGATCTGGGGACTGCAACACCGCTCCTGCTGCATGGTGCCTCCAAGAGAACTGAGCCCCTGCGGCCGCAGAGCTGCCCACTGCCAAGTTCACTTACAGCCTCTTGACCGACTGCATTTCAGAGCATGGGCCTCGACTGTCCGGAGCAATAAACAGCCACTTTGTGCTGTATCAAAACACTGCTCCGGGCCGTTGCCGTAGGAGGGCCTGAGAAGAGCAAGGCCCCGGAATATGCAGCCGGCAGCTTGGGTTTGAACAGCCAGCTTGTCTTATCGTTTGGTAATTGTGGGCCAGCTACGCTCTGAATTCATCTTTCCCCCTCATTTTTCGCGAGGCTGCTTGTGCCAAGGGGACATTCCTGCGCGCGCTGCCGGGTGCCGGCGTTCCAACGCGCCCACGCGCTCAATGGCGCCTTTGTGGAGTCGCTGCCCTTCTCCGAGCGCCCCGCGCGCGCTCTGGCTCCACAAGGTCACGGATTCATTCTGCACAGAACAGAGCTGAATCCAGCTCTTTAAATAATGGAAAATATATATATATATATATATGAATGATAATTTAGGCACACACATGCTCTATAAGAAGCCACACAGACCCCAAAATCCGGTGGCTTTCAAAGCAGGCAGCACGCCGAGCGGTGAGGGAAGCTCTGCCTGCTCCCGCGTGGAGCCTGGCTTCCGGCTGCGGCCTCTCGCTGCTGAAACGGGAGCGCTGGCGACACCAGTGCGAGAGGGGAAGCGACTTATGGCATGCGGGAGCAAGACCCCGTCCCACTGCGCATCATGGACGGGCGCTGGTGGGAATTGGTGCTAATTTTTTCTCAGAGAAGGATGACTTTGCAGGGGGGAAGTACACACCTTGCCTGCTTGGTGTGTTCCTCACTGAACTGGGTTTATCTAACGTTTTAAGAGCAGTGTGAGCGGCACTGGATCATGTATTTTCCCTGTCCACCTACCGCTGTTCCAAATGTTATTTACAGTCCTTGCCCAGAAACTACTAGCAAAGCATGCGGAGAAATTTTGGAAGAGGTTAGGAATGTTAGCGGGCAGGAGAGCAGCAGGAGTTCTCATGCAACTATAGTTTAGCAATCCTCATCCTAGCACTGAAAGAAGCTCAGAACTGGAGAGCAGTGGTAGCAACTCTGCAAAATGCAACTGCACTATAAAAATGGTATTTATTTATGTATGTCAAATACTCACAAAAAAGAAGCATTTTCGTTATCTCCGGCACTAATGTGGCAAATGTGGTCTCAGTCTAAGAGCGGAGAATGGACTGACCTGATACACAGTCTGGGAATTTGTAGGGAATGAGAGCTAATAGCCGCTTAGAATCTATTGTGAATTTTTAAAAAGTTTTTCTTTTTCTTTTTTTTTTTAGAAGACTTGTCTTTAAAATAGAAATCAATCTGGGAAACTGAGATTCAGCCCTAAACAGAAAAACAAGGAATTCACTTGGTTCTTTAAAACAGCCAGAAAACTTGCCTACTTTGTTGTGACCAACAGCCAGGAGGTGCTATGGACTTTGGAGAAAGCTGGCCGAGCATTACATGAGTGATAAATTTGTATGTTTATATACATACTCATATATATTTCCATCCTCAAGAAGTATACAAAACCACTTTATGAAAAGTCCTAGATTATAGAGGCAAACAGAATTTTCCACAATTATTCAGTTTTGAATTTAAATGCATGTTTCAGAGAAAAAAAGTCTATTTTGATTTTTAAAATGCCATTAATAAGGCACTTATCCATGGATTGAATATTCTAGGTCTGAATGCCTTTGCTTGAAAATTTGTACCTGATTTCAAGTCCCAACTTTTTTAGTTCATCTTCCAGGCATGGTACTTTATTTTCATTTTACTGACTAAAGAGTACTCCATTACCCAATTTCTTCCTCCTTGTGTATGTATTTGAAGACTTTAATAATATCAGTTCTTCACTTAAATAAACCAATAGGGATGGAACAGTCAAATTAATATTTGGGAAAGGATAAAGTTCACTGCAAAAAAAGTTCACTTTTAGTGTCTCAGTCCTTTCATATTTAAAACAGGTAAATCCACTGCTCAGAAAAAAATTACCATATGCAGTTCCTAGTGCATAAAATTCGCAATTTCTAGAGTGGCCTTGAAGACATCTGCCTTTTTCTTGGCAAGAACAACATGTGCCATGAATTATGTATGTCAAACACCTGTTTGTAACAGGAAACTGTCAAATCAATGCCTTCTTGGTACTTGATAATACAGAGTTTTGAAAAATTCACTTTCACATTTTTCTTGACTCTACAAAACTGCCTGATGGTCTAAACATTCCATGCTTTTCTCCTCACACATGCAAATTTCTGAAGAAAATTTTTTTTGGCTTAATTTTTTCTTCAGAAATTTTTTAATTTTACTTAATTTTTTTTGGCTTAATTTTAAGTAAAATTAAAAAATAAGCAAAAAAAATAAGAAAAAATTAAATTCTTTTTATTTCAGACTGCTATATAGTACCAAAATGAAATGCAGCAGTTAGCTAAATGGGTAACAAACATGTGAAAGGTGAAGTACTCTTATCACAAGCTTATTATTTAAGTCCTGATTTTTCTTACTCCAAACTACCTTTTTAAACTTTATATTCTCTAAAGCTCCTAAAAATAGTTTATTGCAGCTATACAGCAGACTGATGCAGAGGAACAAACCAGCACAACAAAAACAGTCATTTAAGTCATTTTGGTTGGTGCAATTCTCACCTCTCCTTTGGGACCCCCTCAAGTCCCAAGAGAAGCAGAGTGCAGGCAAAACAAAGATCTGGACACCTGAAATTATCTTCTGAAATACGTAATTCCCATTTTTCAAAAATACAAGTGAAAGATTAATATGAATCAGATTCTTTTTCTTGACAAGAACAGGGAGAACCCATTTCATCTTACATGCAGCTAAAATCTTTGCTAAGTTGTACTGGCATTATACATCACACCAAGAGAAGAACTATAGAGTAAATACAGCATATTTATAGTATTTTCATCTTTTCCAGTATGTCCAAAGTTAGGTAGAAACTGCAGGGCATGAAAATCAATATCAGTATAAGTCTACTGAAAATAAGTGGGTTACAATTAGATTTTGACTGTGTATGCTGCATTCTTCTATGGTGGTTATTACTCATACTGCGAGGAAATATATTCTCTTAAAAAGAGTGTCCGCAAAATAAAACATGAATCATGAAAAAATACACTGGCTACAGTAAAGCATCAAAGAGGTGGATTCTTAGCCTAAGTTAATATTCAAGTCCTTGTTTTGTTTGAGCACTGTTTACTCCTCAGAGTGAGCTGAACTACTTAGAAGGAACTGCCATCCCAACCGATGGAGATCTACGTAAGAATTGCATAGTGAAATCCTCCTCTACTAAAGAAGTTAGATCATGAAATGCAATATAATGTTTGATCACATGCACCTTGCTACATGTTTCTACACTCTTAGAAAGGTGCATTTACTCTATAGAATAAATCTGCATAGTATTTGCACTATGTTGCAATTCTGTTCAGTCTATAGAGAATGCACTTTTATATCAAAAGTTGGAAGCTATTTTCCGTATCTTGAAACGACACATGACGCACATCACGACACAACGACTAGCTTATATTGCATATTCTTCCTTGATTTTGAAACAGTTTCGAAAGTCATTAGGATTTTAGTACCACAGAACTAGAAATGCTAAAGAAATTAAACAAATTTGGCTTGAGAGGAAAAATGAATCTTCTAGATGAAAAGAGGGAAAGGAAATCTGTCTTTTTTTCCTGTGCACTTGAAACCTCTATGGGAGAGGTATAGGGCGGCTGCAAGATAGTACCCTCACCGTAGCCATAACCCTGGGGGCTGAATATATTTCTACCCTGTCAAACCTGGCTCTTTCCCTTGGAAATGCTTAGGCTTCTCCATAAAAGTGGAGAAATTCTCCACATTCCCACTGCCTTCACTTTCCTTCTTGATCTTTTTGGCAGGTAAAAGAAATTCACCTACAGCACCGTATGTTTTATCTCACAAAAAACAAACAAAACACAAACGTAGCTCAGCCATCCCCATGAAAACCACTGTCCTGAAAGTCTTGTCAGCCTCCACATTGCAAGGCTATTCTTGTAAGATTTCAGCATGGTCTGGGATCCTTTATCAGAAATAATTAACTAATCAATGTCAGTATCGCCTTATCCCGCAAGCACTATATATAAGCATGATGTATAAAGGACATTTTATTTGTGTCACTTTGCCACGACACATGACAAAATCTGCCATTAATTTTGACAGTTCATCACAGAGGGATTGGTAATGTGTATGGCTTATTCTACTTCATTTTCCTTAATAAGAGACTGGAAATAAAATAAAGTCCTTGAAAGAAGTAATTAGTTACACTAGTTGGACCACACGAGTCAGACTTGGACTTGAAAATTAATGCAGCACAGCTGACAAAACATTTATCTTTTATGCAAGGTAGAAATAAAATTAATTATGCAATAATTTAAGAAATTAAAGCACTTAAATCTGCCTCTACAAACACAATTCTATCCTTGAATTGTGCTTTTCATTTCTAATGAAGCATTTCACATTTTCTAGGTAATGCACAAAGTTAACATATTAATGAAATAAATGGAATTAGGGAAAGATGGCTCTGAAATTAAAGACAGTACACCACCTGATTAAAGAAGCAAGAAAATAAGAAACAAGCAGAAAACGATCTTTATTGGTGGTAATTAAAAAAAATAAAGTCAGCCTGCATAATTACCTAAATGTACTCTGAAAATATCTGAAAATGAACACCTGAAAACCCTGAACATCTGAACATAGGAACATCTGAAAATCCTACCTGTATGACTACTCATTCCTCAGAAGAACTATATCACAGAATACTGAAGTTTTATAACATCTACTGAATAATGAAACAGATTGAAGAACTACTCATAACAAAACCAAGATCCAAAACCACTCATGCTCTCTATCACTGTAGTCAGCTGGCCTCTTAATATTTGTACTACCAGAATTCTTTTTCCCCTACATGATTTATGAATAACATCTAAACATTGTATGTAGCATAAATTAGTAGCTTGTATATATAAACTTCTTATGCTGTGTGATCAGGTATGAATTATGCAATCACACCTTTCTACATTATTCATTATTTTTTCTTGCTGTCCTTAGTATCTTCTTTCTCCCTTTCTTTATTGCCCTTCTCTCTCCTCTTCCTTCTCTCCTTCTTATCTTTTTCTTCCTTCCTTCCCTCTTGTTTTCTTTGCCTTCCTTTTTCTTTCCCTTTTTTTCCTTTTTCTCTTTTCTTTTTCCCTTCTTTCTCCCTTTTCTTCCTTTCCTTACTCTTCCTTTCCTTCTTTTCCTCCTTGCTCTTTTTTTTTTCTTTTTTTTCCCTTCCTTTCTTGTTCCCTTTCTCTCTTTAACATATAACCTTCTGTGAGTAAAAACCTGTCTTTTAGGTTCTTTTGTGGTGATGTCAAAAAAAAAAAAAAATCAGAATGTGTGCTTTCTTCCATTTTTATTTTGCATTCTGATTGACTAAACATCATTTCAGGTGCCCAGAAAGGGCAGAACATACAAACTTACTGCCTCAAATAAGATTTTTTGCTTGTAACACTACTACTGAGCAAAGGACAATTTTAAAGAATATCCTTCTGTTCCCTAGGCTTAGAAGGGATGGAAAGAAAGAAAGCACTGAGGCCCTGGCATAGCCTGCCGAGTCCACTACAACAAGAAAAAGCTCTCCCTTCAACGCCTTCATGCCTCTTGACAACTCCACAGATGCAGGAGATGCAGCCCTAGCCTGTAGGAGCGTTTTGCAATTCTTTCCAGCACAACACGGGTCCTGAGGGACTCGATGTCACTCTAAACAACCTCCAAGCCTTTACTTAGTTACATGTCAAAATTCCTGCGAATCTCTAATTTTGCCTGAAGCACTAAACTCTGTGTGAGACGTTCAGAAAATGTGAGATTCTTTCTAGTGTCACTTAAGCCCCCAGTATCCTTGGAAGGCACAAAGGTCTGTGCATACCCACCTCTTTCAGGATGAGGGCTGATTCTTCTATCTGCTATTTTCCTGGAGATCCTTGTGAGCTGGCTATTACCTTCACAGTATTTAAATTGAAACTACACATACATTTTACAATAAAAGAGATCATTAGTTCTGTGTCACAAATGTAGTGATTTAGATCAGTGATGGAACAACACACTGAAAAACACTTCTGGTCTGAGAGACACCACTGGACGCACAGGAGTTCCCCTTTTAAAATGTAACAGCTCTTCTAAGAAACAGATTTGGTTTTCAGTTCAAGATACAACAGGCAAGATTTTGAGGACTATTTTGTACAACAAAATATCTACGTTTATGCAAAAAAAATCCATTTTAAGTGTGGTTTATTCTTTGGAAGAAACGAAAGTGTAGCTAGAAAATAAATACATATTCTGAAGAGCCATTAATACTATAAATCCAACTGTGAGTGAATATAATTTTGTTATGATATAGACTAGCTATAACTATGGCCAACATAACCAAGATTAGTTTCAATGATAAAGAAGTGGAAAAGGAGCTCTCTGCCCTTCCATCAAGCTCTTAAATAATTTGTTCTTGCGGGGCATAAGCAGAACTTTTATTGGGTCTTAGAATGGGAGCATTTACAGAGTAATTTACATAATGATAAAAACTTCTCAAATGAGATTTAAAATGTAATTAAAGGGCAGACATATTGAGCTAAAGACGTTGTTATGAAATGGCTATACATCATCATGCCACGAAGCCCCCTATTCAGCCCGCCTATGGCATGACCCCAATTCCAGTCCGGTATGATTACATCTTTGAGCTTCATGCTAATGACTTGATTAAAAAGAAAGATAAAAAGGTCTTTCTCTATTAGGAAGATAAGCTTATGAATATCGTTAAGGCACTTCTAGGCTCCCAACACAATTTTCAAGATAACAAGGGATAAAGAGATGTTGATGAGTGAAAGCTAAAAGTATCACTTTGCCCTGCAGAATATAATCCATGTAAGCTCCAGCAACCACTGCTATGGTTTTAAATGCACTTGCTGAAAAACACTAAATTCTACAAGTACCAGATGAAAAAAGAGACCAAAATCCACATATGAAAGCTCCTTTCATCTAGAAGAAGAAACAAAAGCTGTCTTTAGCAAATTGGGCCCTGTCTTCAAGATTACCTTCATGAACACTCAAAACCACCTTTGCTTTAGCTTACATTCAGATGACTGCAAGAAATCTGACATCTCTTGCTGATAGAAAGTAACTGTGAGAACCTGCTGCGGGCTCCTTCATTTCATTAAGAGGGATCTGCCTCAGCTATGGAGGGGTAACTTTGTAAGGTCACCAAGTCAATCTTTTGAAAATATTCTCAAATACGCATTGTGCAGATCCTCATTTACAGGACTGGCTTTCCAGACACAACACAGAGCCTTACATTTTTACTTTGTTCATTAGGAAATAATCAAGTAAATTTTCTTAGGTGTCTAGCAATTAATTTGTATTCAATTATATTTATATATAAATTATGTTTGGGGGTATTTATGTCTGATGATGATATTCCTGTCATCAGCTTGGAAGAGTATAAGCTATTCTGGTAGCAGCAGAAAATGTTATTTTACCATTTGTCTACTTAGATGGATATTCATATCAGAAAGCAGCATCAAGTTAGCTTGAAGTTATGGTAAGGTAGAAAAAAAAATCCCAGTAGATACTTTTTTCCATCAGAACTGCCTAGTTATGAAAAAAAAAAATCCCAGCAACTAAGCATATTTACTTACAGATGTGACAATATGATATGTATTTTCCTGTCCTAACCGGTAGTTGATGACCTTCTGTGGAGAAGAGCGCAGCCAAGCAAACAAAGCACGTGTCAGCACGGGAGCCGAGGGCATCCGCGTGCCCGAAAATCGCCCATCTCTGCTGAGATGTCTAAGCACGGGCTGAGATCCCTAGTGCTGAACACGCAGTATCTCCTGTCTGGGTTACAGGCAGGGGAGAGCCCTGAACTGTGCATGCATTCGGACACACAGTTTTCTGAAAGTCATCCGTTCGGCCCATGAGGGGCTAGCATGGCTTTCTAGAGTTTGGAAGATCTCCTGCTCACAGCAGATGGGCTGGTTTCACTGGGAGTCTAACAAACAGCCTTAGAGCCTGCCAGCACACCGGCCTCTGTCAATCTTGGAGCATTTTTCCTGCAGCCAAGGAACTATGCTGCTGCTTTCGGCATGTCTGATTCTGTCCCCTCCCCAACAGCCAGAGATGAAAGAGCAGCAGCTCAAAGGCAGCACCATCCTCTGCAGGAACATTTACGTCTACTCGGCCGCTGAGCTGAGGTCTCAAAGTCCTGCAGGATAATTTGGAGAGCATCTACCTCTATTAGCTCCGCTCACATCCCACTGCTTCCAATTAGTGCTGATTTTCCCCTACAAGAAGCAGCCAGAAAAGCCGAACTGCACAACTGTCTCAGAGCCTGGAGAAGAGATCTTCAAAATGAGGAAGCAAAGACACTTCCCTTATATCTTAGGTTTGTTAATTAAAACTGACCATTCCTAAGAATTGTTTGTACCTACAAGAGCACAAGTTCCTATTGTAGAAAAAGATCTAAGGTTGCATACACTGACATGTACCAATGAAATGTTTAATGTTTTAACGCCTATGGAATTTAAACACACACTTTCCCTTTCCTCAGATACACAAACATATGCAAGCCTATTCCAAACCATTTTAAAGAGACAATTAAGCACAATTTATAAGCAGAACAACTTTTTTGTTGTTGTTGTTATCCTCGTTTCTTCTATCACAAATCCTTTTTGCAACCTTTTTTTTTTTTTTTAAATACATTTTGATGTTTCACTCTTCAGTTGGCAGCATCTTTGATTCCCGAAGAAATATAACTGGTTCATCAGTTTCATAACATGATGTCCTAAGAATTAAAACAACTTAAATTATAATTAAAACTCTAAAGAGAACAACACAGAGCATAAGCTGAAACTCAAGGCCTCATCCATTATGCATTATGAAAACTGATGCAGAACAAAAGTTATATTGGTTTTAGGGGTTTTCTCAGAAAGTGTGCATTGTTCCAAAGATCCTGAGATTTCAACTAAGAATTTCTGCTATTTCAATTGTTATGATATCTAAAATTGTTCCTTCAAGACTCTCCTAAGACTCAATCAGAACACATTAAATATATATATACACATATTCATTTTCGAAGAAATATAGTTTATTGATACACACCTATTAGTTTACACATCTGTCTGCATCAAGTTCAGAAAAAGAAGGAGCACTGTCATTACAAAAAGATTGCTTTGGACTCTACAGAAATGTTATTCTGTATCAAGTTTTCTTTGCATTCTCTGGGGATTAACACCCACTAGCCTCACTCTGTACAGAACAACTTTGTAGCTTCCTTTATCTGTTTTCACTCTTTCCCACAAAACCTCCCTTTGATATTTTCTGTGAACCTTACTGACTGCTGTCTAAAAAAGGCTGATTTAACACCTTGCTGCCCTGAAGGAATTCTTACAATCTCAGACCCTTACAAAGATTTCCCTCCAACTGTACTTTGGTTTATCTTTTTCTTTTTACGGAATTAGATTGATGCATTTTATCTTGCCATTAATGTTTTGGCAATGTGCTTTGACATTTTTCATAAAAGTAACACAGACAGGAGATGAACAACATCTCTCTCATATTTTTCCATAGATGAACTAAAAAGAAGAAAAAGATGCAGATTGTATTGAACAGCATGTAAAAAAGGACGGGTACCTGTTTTTCAAGGACTGCATTCAGATATCCTGAACATCATCAGCTCAGAAGGTCTTTGTAACCTGTGATTTCCCTCCCACTCCCCCTAAGTCTTACAGTTTTGATGATTCATTCAAACACTCTGTTTGGATAAAACTTTCCAGTACTGCCGGATTGCCTGACTAAAAGCTCCTTAGTAAAGTTAGGTATTGTGGAACTTTCTCTATTTTATAAGCAGAATTAATTTCAAAAGGGAAAAAAAAAAAAAAAAAAAGGAAAAAAAGATATAATAAAGTGATACAGAAAATGAATTTTCAGTACAGAATAAAATGGTTACGAAAAGCAAGTACCAAAGGTTTAGTAGCTTCCACAGTTTGTGAAAGTACAGTGATAGGTATATACGTTTAAAAGTAAAAATATTTATGAAGTAATTATGCAAAAAATAATCAAAATCAAATGCTGTGTCTATGCCAAGATTATTAGAGCCCTGAAAATACAGTGATATGCTGATTAAATCCAAAATAAAAATCCCCATTCACTGAAAATCTTATAACACAGCAGTTGAAGTTATAATGAAAAATAAATCTTTCTAATCTTCTGCAACAAAAAGTAATTAATACATTTTGGGTGCAATAAAATATAAAAGAATATGAGTACAAAGATTCCTCACTCAACCACTCACTTCAAAAGCTGCCATATGAAAATCCACTATACCAAGCAAGACCAGAAATACCTCTGTCCAGACAGTCCCACCTGCCATAAAGCACAGTGTTAGCTGATGTATAGATTCACAGGATCACCCAGGAAGGAAAGGACCTCTGGAGGCCAATCTCCCACTGAAAGCATGTCCAGTGCAACCAGAGTGCTCAGGACCTTCACCAGCTAAGCTTTGAGTACCTCCAAGACGGGGAGTCCACAACAAGCCTCGCAGGCAGTGTTTGACAGCACCTTCACAGGGGAAAAAAAATATTTTCTTCACACCAGGTCAGCATTTCCAGCATTTCCCGTGTTCCAACTTGCCCCCATTGCCATCTTGTCACTATCCACTGTCCAGCTCCGTCATGTCTTCACCCTTCCAGGTGAAGGGGGGCAGTAGACGCAGGAAGGTCTCCCCTGCACCCTCTCTTCTCCAGGCTGAGCAAGTCCAGGTTACTCTCTGCTCCTCAGCCTCAAGCTGACCCATTCACCCCTGAATGCCTTGGTGGCCCTTTCCTGGACACTCTTCGCTATGTCCAGGTCTTTCTTGTATCGGTGGGCCCGAATGTTCCTTGGACTACACTTTGCTGCACATTCACCTACAGAAGTGCTTCCTGCCCTTTACACCCTTCCTGTAGTCCCTGTTGATCTCACTTGGATGGTGCCCTGGCTGTTCACCATCTCAACAACAGCACAAACTCCCACAGGTAATGACAGCACTATCTCAGCAAAATATTTTGGAGTCTCTTAATATTTAAAAATGCTCATGACTTTCATGGTTCCAATATATTTTTGATACACTCTGAAATCATCTTCTTATCGAATAATTTGTGGTTTATGGAACATTCATGATGATTCATGCTTTCAGGAAGTTAAGTCAAAATCAAATATGTCATGTCCTGATTTGTAGGTAACTAGGTAAATATTAACACTTAAAGATTCCAAAGGAATAAAAAAGTATATAAAGAGCAGTGAATGAGAGGTTCCCTATAAGAAATGAAGATAAGATGGATATAAAAGCATGAATCAGAGTTACTGTATAATATGAGTGCTTATGAAGGACGAACTTGCTCTTTTGTCCAGAGACCACAGTATCCTCACCGAAACACGTTCATGTTCCTTGTGGA
>VZSV01000065.1:2362298-2397653 GCA_013398735.1 Nothocercus julius | reverse complement strand
AAAAAAAAATAATCCAGTATTTGTATGTTTAGGTACCCGACACTGTTTTAATGCATCTAAACCCTACAGTACTTTGTACTGGCCTACATGAAGCTCTTCACATGCAAAAATGCGACCTTTAAACATGAAACTTACTTGTAATAAGACAGACAGAACTTATCCAAAGTAATTCAAAGTCAGAAATATAAATTGTTTGGTTAGATCTACTCGCAGTTGTTCAATATTTGAAGTTTTCTGTGAACTGTTAAAACAGGCAGAATCAAAAAGAGCTACAGCTTGAGATACTTCGAGTGAGCTGGGCAATATAATTGCAGAGTTAATAGAAGCATAATCATCTCAGCAGGAATTAAATAAGGCAAATACAACTGCTGAGTTGTTTTTCAATATTATTAATTTCAAAGCATATCTTGCACATGATGGCATATTTTAGGGATGGAAAGCAACTTCAAATCACAAGAGTATATTTTTGCAAGAGCTTTCTTCTGAGAATGCAGTATGTAATGAGGAACCTTTGAAACAAGCTTCATACAAATATTTAACATGCATCTAAAAAATAAAACTAAACCTCAGAAATTCCATGGAGTCAAGTCACTGAATTCCACTGAATTCATTCAGAAATGTTTATTACAAGTTCATCTTGTAGTGTGTTCTTGGAGGTGGTTATCTACAGGTTATCTATTTTTCATAAAGTGGAGATAATGAATTAAATCATCAGCTAAGCAATTTCATTTTTTTTTGTCTTTCTAATCTTCCATTTTCATAAAATAAGGGTAAAATTCTTATGCTTGTTCTCCAAAAAATGAAACTGGAGGAAGGGGAAAACTCTATTTTTACTTAAAAAGGAAGCTTCTGCTACTAAAACACAACAGAAAGCACTGCATAATAAACTGAATAATAATTAATATCTACTGCCTTTTTCTGTGTAAAAGCCTATGGTGGTGCAGATGTTGATGCTACATAGGAAGCAACAAAAAGCTCAAGGGCAACGAAAAAATGAATCCAGCTTAGACACCACTCATAATGAATACCTTATGAAAACAAAAATGAACAGCAAAATGTTGTGGTGTAGATTCACTGGTTGTACATTAAGAAAGTTCTCAAAGTTCACTGTAAAAACAAAAAGCAAAACAAAACAAAAAATTCAGATTTGGGCATCTGGCAGTATCTGAACGGCTGGCAGCAACTCTATTTCTCTGAACGCTTCTAATACACTTGAAATCCCAAGTCATGTGCAGCCCAGGCAGCTTCGCATCTCTGAATGCGGCAGCAATGTAATGCTCAAGTCTATTTGATTTGGCACCAGTCTGCAACCGTTCCATCATTCTTACTCTACCCAAATGCCAATATATATATACACCTCTCTGATTAAGAAATGTTCCTTGATTAATGGAGACTCTTTCACTTGTCACATTCAAAAGAAAGAGAAGATAAAATAGCCTACTTGGTGGGGCAAAGTCTATGCTTTCTGGTCACAAATTCTTCTCTAGCCCTGCTTTCTCACTGGAATTCATTTCTGTCTCACGTTGCCAAAAATATCTCTGGAGAGACATCTTGGGCTCAGCAAACTTTGGCCAGTTTCAAGACATGGTTTCAAGGGAGCCCTGACAGACTGCTAGGAAATTACACATGAACTCAAACCTTGTGGTTTTAGAAACTGCCCCTTCATCGCGATGTCCCTCCTAGAGCACCTCAACATCCAGGTCAATATTATGGGAAGAAAAGGCACAATGGCACAACGGAAGACGGGTGGGTTTCTTCCAGAATTAAAAGTTCTGGAAATACCGTCTGGTCACTTTAGGGATATTGGTGACTATGAAATGCTTTTACAAGCACACAGTGAAATTGGCAAGATCCACATATGCTCCGTTCAGGGAAATTTAGATTATTTTTCATCCTGATGTGATATAGTAATTCTTGCATTTTTTTGTAAATCAGAAATTCTGCTTTTTGGACAAATCCTGAGGTTTCCATACCATATGGAAGATATGCCCTTGCAGGGACAGAATGCTGGCGGAGGATTTTTTAAAGGCAGCATTTCCCAGAGAGTGTATTCTGAAACACAGGAAAAAAGTAACACAGGCAACAATTTTTTTTTTTTTTTTTTTCATGGTCTGGTATAAGATTCCAGACTGGCTGTTTGTTCTTCAGAAACACACAAAATTACCTTTATCCTGAAAGGCATACGGCTAAAATGCTTTAAAAAAAGTCCATGCCATTACCGCTGACAACATTCAGCTTCCAACCGATGCCAAGAAAACGCACTCCAGTAGTTCGTTAAAGAACATTTCTCTCCTGATTGAAAGTGAAAAAGTAGCTGGATGGAAAGGATTTTAGATGTTTCAGAGCCATTTGCAGAGAGTTCTTTCAAATAACCTACTTTGATTCCAGACAAAGACGGATAGTAAGGAGTCGCACTCGCCGAAGCTGAACTCTGATTTCTAATCCATCTGCTAATGTTTTACTTCCCTTCCGACCACCGCAGAGACTGCTGTAATTACAGCTGCTTCAAATGGAAGTAAAGGAGTACTAACCTTTAGCCTAGCTCTACCTAGCATGGCAGGCTTGAAAACAGAGGTACAATGATATTTTCAGTAGTGTATAATATATGTATTTCTGGAAAATATGCACCTGGCATAAAAGTACAACAGATGGCAAAGCATACGGTGGTGCATCACTCACCAATACAAGCAAGTAAAACTTCTCATGGCCCTCAGAAAGTAGGAGTGACCCATGTAGCCTTCACTAATTGAGCAAATGCCCAGCTCAGCAGCAGCCCTGTTTCACAGAAGAGAGGCAACTGGCAGGACCCTTGCTCGAGGCAGTGACTCTCGACCATGAACTGAAGCGCGGCGGCCCTTTCCAAACACCGAGTCGCAGAGGCATGTCCGTGCCCTGGCTCTTGGCAGCAGCTATAAAATCACTGCACAGAGCACAAAAGATGGCAGGACCCTGTAACCGATGGCACTGTCTGCTATTAGGCTGGCACCGGTTTTGATTTGAATTAGACAGCAGCTGCGAGGCTGCCCAGTGCCACACGAGTGGAATCAGGAGCAGAGCAAGGGAGCAGCCAGAGCCTCTCTGCCACTGCCACGTACGGCGCCACGCGAGTCGGCGTGCTCTGGGACAGGGCATTTCTAAGTGATTTCCAAGTCTCTCTCATGCCCTCATAGCCTTTTGTTCTGCTCTGGGTACGAGCACGCGCACACACACACGAGCGCTCAAGCAGCCTGTGAGCTTCCTTCTAAAAACGAAACGGATTCAACTGGAATTGGGATTCAAGGTGGTTCAGTGCCAGGGCGGCACCCAAGCAATGTCTGGCTTGGGAAGGCCTCTGTCTCCCTGTCCGTGCCCCTTTTACTCAGTTAAGGAGCTATCCTCTCCATTTAAAAAATAAAAATCACATAAATCACATAAATGAATGTTTTATTTCCACATTCCTTAGTTTGTCTTAACATAATTGTACAAGCTGTGGGAAACAGGCAGTTTTTGTAGGCTAATTTTCAACCCCCAGAAGAGTTGACTTTTGACCTCCAAAGCTAAATCTTCTTCAGAAGAAGGAAGCAAACACGTATTTTCAGTAAAGGTGTGTCAAGTCTACATGGAATAAAAACTTAGAAAATCTTGACTCTGAACATCATAGCCCTGAGCGAAATGAACATCTAACACTGACGAACCCTCACCGGCAAACAGCTAAGGTCTAGTGCATCTCGGAAGACAAAACACATTTCCAAAGCAGGAACTTATTTTTATGACTAAGAAACCATAATTCTCAGTGCACAAAGGGAGCAGGTTCTGGTTGCTGTTTAGAATAAAAATAAAACTGTTTCCCACTGCTGCATATTCTTTGCAGATACCAAACATAGAAAAAAAAAAAAAAAACAAGAAAGAAAGAAAGAAAAGAAAGAGAAAGACAGAAGAGAAAGAGAAAAGTCGGCTCCAGAGAATGGCAGTGCTAGCTTTTCCCATTTGCTCTTGTTCCAACAACTTTTCGAGTTGTGACTTCGTAATTTGGAAATTCTGAATTCTTTTAACTCAAATTAAACATTCCTCCCCGTGGATCAGACAGTATTTAGATCTCATTGAAATTGCTTTTTTTTTTTTTGTAAAATAAAATCACTTTTAGCAGCATTGCAGACTCCCGAGCAGTAAGAAAGAGACAAGATTCTCTGCTTTTTGCAAGACCCCAGGAGAGCTGGAGAAGAACCTCTAAAAAATCTTGTAAGACAGATCCAAAATTAAACAAGTATTTACTTAATAGGAGATGAGAAGCTTATTCCAAAGAAAAGAACTGCACATACAGAAAGTGATTCAAAATCAGTCATCGCCCTCACTTGTGGTGCAACTTACTGAAGCATTTGAACCAGTTCATGTACTGTCAAAAGGATGCTCTTGGCCTCCCTATTTACCTGCATCCAAGATTCATGTATTAACATCCTGGATTTCTATCTGGAGTTTATATTTTACATATATATATGTTCTTTAGTATATTTTCAACTTGATAAGCTTCCTGACAGCACAGTCACAGCAGTAGCCTTACTGGTCCCAGGGAAAGGAATGGAAACACACAACTCGGGGCCAAATTTTGAGAGAAGATATTAGGAAAATCTCTCTTAAAAGCAAAGGTATATCATCCCCCTACTGTTGAGAGAAACATCATTTGTATACAGTATATAAGATATACAAACCAAAATAGATTGTCTTTATGTAAAGAGGATCTTCAAAATGCTACTCAGAGTTGGTGATTCTTTGTTTGCTAAATAAAGTTCAACTCAAAATTGTGAAGCCTTTTCTCTCCTTTATTTTTCTTTCTTTTTATCTCTTCAAGCTCAAATTGGTTACTAATCGCCAAAATTTGATTTCTTTTGCTTTGTCTCCAATGTATCAGAAAAGGTGAACCCCTGCGGGTTAACTGGCTTAAATCATCTAAAAGGTGATCACTAGGAGACTTGCACTAAAATGCGACAGTTCCTTCCTTGCCGCATTAACTCTGGTCTTGCTCAGACACATGCTCTCTCTCCCGAGAAAGCTTACAGCTGCCATTTTACGGCTTTGCACATCAATTCCTTTTAGCTAAACATTTTTCTTCAGAAACACCTAAGCACCAGCGCGCGTGCATCACACCCCCTCGACACTACAAAACCCAAAATGTATGTTTTTAAGAAAAATGTACTGAAATGGAAATATAACAGCAAATATATAGTGTTACTTCCTTTCTGAAACAGCACTGTTGCTATGGCAATCTTCAAGTCTACTCCTTTCATGAGGAGTAGGTTCTCTTTATTGAAAGAGCCTCAATTTTTATCCACCCTAATATTTGAATGCTCAATTACACTTCAGAAGCAGTATATGAAGGGTTTAGTTCTGCTTCCATAACTTTTAGTCCCTTCTCTAAGTTAAAGTCCCTTCGGTAGCTGTATCATAATATCTAGTTCCCCATTCTACGCATATCAGTATCAAATCAAGCCGAGACTTCTTCCTCCCTGGAAATCAGTTCCTATTGTCTGGACAACTTTGAGAAGATTCTATCACCTCTTCCACAAGCAAGTATAAATGCAGCAAACAGATCTGTATTATCAAATGAAAAACATCTAAATGAAATCATTAATACACTAAAATTATTTTGGCAGAAGAAAAAGCTGCAGTTTTCACATACGTTAATTCACAACAGGAAATAATGTAGACATTAAATCTCCCCTGTGGTGATGTCATTACAGTTTAATAAACCAAAGCAAGCATCTCATCATAAAGATACTCTACAAGATAGTTAATCATGGTTAATTCTTTGATAACTCACAGCAACTACATTAATCCCAACAGCTCCATTTCACACTAATGCAGATTGAACAAACAATTCAATGGGAACCCATTGTGATTGAGCATTAATTAATATCTACTTGCTGTAAAGAGATACCAGATTCTGATAGCTTGTGTGATAGTTAAGCTTTACAGAAAGGGCCAATTCATTATTCATTTTGAACGACATTCATTGGAATAACACTGCATAATAATTATTCCTCTGACGGGTATATTTCATAATACCAAACCCATATTGATTAATGTCCGTTAACACGTAGTCATGTTGCAGGAAAAACTGATACTGCTGGAGCGTGAAGATTCAGAATGACTTTGGCAGGTGTCACACAAAACACCTTGCATTATTTTGTCAAGGGCTGAAAATAGGCAGCATTCATTTGGGAAGAAAAACGCAAGTGCCTCCACCCTTTCTTTCCTGCAAAAGCATAGCAAGTAAGCAGGCAGGCAGTTCAAAGAAGAGGTGGCCAAACACATGAAAAGTCTGACTTCCAAATCTGCTAGCCTACACCCAGACTCGCAGGAAAAATCGACCCGAAATAAACTAACCAAAATTAAGTAAACATAAAAACTAGCATTTGTATTCTAGACTCAGGATTAGTTGAGTGATGTTTTAACAACACTAAAAGAACTGCATATCTGTTGAAGACAACTCACTGACAAATCGAGCGACAGTGCTTACAAATAAAATTGCATATTGGTGTTCATATTAATTTTCCTTCTGCATAATATTTTTGTACGAAAAAACATAAGCGATTTCATCTGAAACATGGCTAAAACAGTAGCTGTTGTATTATGACTGCATTAAAGACTAACGGGTTAGTAACTTTACATAAAAGCTCATGTCCACTTCTGCATGTACTTGTACAATCTCATATAATTCAGACAAGCACAGCTAAGGTTATTCTTTCCCCCTTCCATTTTTCATACAGATAAAGATAACAGTTGAATATTCTTTATGAACGTTGTCTTTCCATTTGTTACACAGAGATTAATTTCTAGAGACAGATGGCGAAACTCTGTTTTATTTTTTGTCATTTCAAACCCTAGCCCCGCTCCCTTCTCCTGTCTGGCCTCCTTTAACTTTTAATTACTCCACCTCCATTCACCTGTTTCAGTCCTCCTCAGTTCTCTGCAAATCTTGGAAGAACACACGCAGTAATACGATCTTGAACACATTTTTTGCTCTTTTGTGACTTCTTTCTTTCATGTAAAACATATTCTGGGACTTTCAGGAAGACTTGTGCTCTTTGAATAACACTTCTGAGAGTCTGAATATACTGAATTATGAAAATTTTGGAAGTACAGACTGTTTGCAGCCTGTAAAAAAGCACAGACTGTATGAAGTCAATTCATGCAAATATGATCTTCATAGAAAAGATTTCTGGTGAAGAAAGTTGTGATACTGCTCATGTGCTGGCCACTCCTTATCTTAACAATTTTCCTTGTTGGAAAGTGGAAATGGAAGTAGAAGTGGAAATTTGAAAATGTCGGATATTGAAAATATAATTATTTTCATCTTCAGCTGGAAGAACAGAGAACAGCTCTTAATCTAACCGCATCTTAAGATTCCTAGGAGAACAGATTTTTTTTTTTTTTTTTTTTTTATTGCAAACTCAGGAAGGACAAGGAAACAATTCAGATTATCTCTGTCACTCACAGATTCAGGACAATAATTTATTAATATGAGATCAAATACTAAAACAACTTTTGGCTAACAGGAGGAGTTTGTAACTTCTGTTTCCCTGCTCTGTCAATTTTGCCAGTCCATTAATGTTAAAATAACTGCTGGCACCTGGTACAAGCTGGGCACCAGTTCTGTGGAATGCTCCACTTCATCTCAGCAAGGTTTTTGCTAATGTGAAAAGACTGTTTTAGAGGTTATAAAACATTAATTTGTTCTGTTTCCCGTCCTCACCTGGCAATCTAAGTATATTCTTTAAAGTGGAAATACAATTAATCAGTTTGGTGGCTTGGGAATTTAATGCAAAATGAATACAAAAATCCAATTTCAGACCTGCCAAATTCACTTAACACAACTAACAGCCTAGCTTAACCTAGGGAAAAAACAGTCCTGAAAGGGTCAATAACAACTTCTTTCAAAACTACCAACACACCAAAATAAAAGTATAGTTTCTTTATGGACCATTAAGTGCTAAGCATTTCAGAACATCACCCTTTTAAATAATATCACTTGGGGTAAAAGTGGCAGAATACAGGGCTTGCAAACCAACTCAATTAACAAAATCATATTTGTGATTATACCCACTGCAGCTAAGCAGAACCTGGTCTACAATAAATTCTGAACTGGCTGATTGGAATTTGCAAAAGTGTAACCTCTAAAAAATTAAGAGCTTTTTCCACTGGAAAGGACATTGTTATTTTCATGGCCTCAGAGCTAACACATGCCTTGACATTTTAATTTATTTCTGTAAATGTTATATATACTAGTTAATCCAATATGAATACCATAGACATCTTCCATCAGATGCTAATATACTAGCAGCAGCAAAAAAACTATGCAAAAACAGAGCAATATCTGCTACTCATATTACAAATGTATAACAAACATATGTATCCTCATGCATGCACTGGTTTGTTTTTACTGGACTAATGTGCTATGACATTATCTATGTATTCTTCAGCAAAATATACTAAAGGAGTCTTGGAAAATCTGTTCTCAAAATTTGCTATTTGAGTAGTACAACTAGTAAGGCAAAACTAATAAAAAAAACCCCCAAAAATGCAGAAGAGAAAGTGATTTGACAGTTGTTTTAGTTCAATACAGATATCATATGTGTAGAGCAAAATAACTTGAGAGCCCTGCATTCCTTTGTTCCTGAAAAGAGTGATGAAAATGCAATTTAACTAAATGTAACTGCTCTCTCTTCATTAATATTCCATAAGGCAACTTTGATAGCCTCAAAATAATTTATTTAAAATATTAAATAATTTTAGCAAATCATTTTTCTCTGTAGAATGTGCCTAAGCAGTGTACTAACATTGCTATGTTAGCAAAACATACCAATGTACTAATGTTATCCCTATCATGAACACTATCATTCAGTTTAATACAGAGATCATAAAACCTTGGATGTATATAGTCTTTAAAATAAGACGTCTTAAGTAAACACAATATTTATAATTTCAAACATTTCAAAAAATACAGTACTGAAGATGGGCAAGTGCAACCACACTATTTCCTTGATTTTCCATGTGGAAGCCAGAGAAAGTAGTAATCTTTTGGGAAAACACACATTTTTCTACTTCCCTCATTTTCCTGAATATCCAAAGGTGAAAATGTTCTGGGAAATGTAACTGAATACATGTGAATGAATATATGTGTAGCACCTTCTAACAAGAGTGTAGGAAGGAAGAGGTACAAGAGCACTGTGCTCACCATCTCTACAAAGCCTCCAAAAGGGTCTCCCAATAGCCTTGCTGACAGAACATATTTTTCCAGTATTCTCCACCACAAATGAGTAATTCCCACAGCCCTGTAGAAAGGCATAACTGAACCCAACAATTAAAACAAACCCAAAACCTGTAAACACTTTATCTTTGAGATAGTAATAAACATCAATAATAATCTAAAGGATTATCTTCTCATAGTCCTATTCTTGAGGTCTAGTTAGTTACGAGCACGGTATTATAAATAGTAGGCTAAAAGTGTATTCAACAATAAATTTTCTCAGATGATCTCTTGCACAAAATTAAGTATCAAAGCAGTTTTTGGCATTACAGTTTCGCATTTTTGGCATTCCCATCCCGTCATTTTGTTCCCGATATGGAATGAAAGACCACACATCAATAACTTCAGCGTCTATAACAGTTACACTTTATGGTGAAACATCTCTTTAATTTAAAGTAAGGTTTACTCGAAGAGAGTAACTTCGGCAGAATCCAGTCTTGAACCTAAACCAGGTGATTGCCCAGGTCTGGACTCAAGGTACCGCCTGAAGCTTCGGGAAGGCTGTTAGCATCCTAAGAACTATTAAGAAAACACACTTCACCTTTCATGTAAAGACTGAAATACAAAGCCAAGACCAAAATGCAACAAAAAACTAAGATGTTTTCATCAGGTAGTATAAAATGACAAGTATTTTAGTAGGATTGACAATAATGCCAACATACTTTTGACAACTTAGAAAATTATTTTCAATCTTCCCATGCAGCTTATCCATTCAATTAAAAATACATCATAATGCTTACAAAACACCCTAATACATAGAGTATATTCTGACTTTAAGTATTTGTCACCTCTATCACATGCATATACTATAAATGAAGTTAACCGGATTTGCTTTTCACTTAATTAATGTAAAATTTGACATACGAGTGGCTTTAATTCTAGCCAAATGTCATGCATATGTATCTTGTAGAAATGTAAGAAGATTTCACTTTCAAAGGATCCAGCCTGTACTTTCATTTTTTGTGCTGTTTTTTGAAGTCCTGAGCTCATCTGTTTTATGTAATATAGCTACAGTAATATTGCCTCTGAGTTAACTCTGCAATAATTCACTCTTGGTACAGCTGTAATTGAGCAAACAGAAGCTGCTACCAGAGGCATTCTTTTCTATTATTTATTGTAATATTTTTTCATAATTTAATGAGAAAGATTTCAAAAGCAACATTTTTATCCTTTCATGTTAAATTAATTTACAATGCTATAAGCCACAAGGAAGACACAGAAATCATCAGCAAAAAAAAGCATGCTAATAAAGACAGATTTCTTCAAAGTTTCAAGTGCTTTTTAACTAAACTCATTAAAAACATATCTTTTCTTCATTTCTGCCAGGTCCAGCTTGTCTTCATTTATTCTCAATTATTTAGACACATAGTGAAAATTATGTCTAAATGAAAAAGCAGAAATCATATTGGGGAAAAGAAATTGGGAATATAAGATACCGATACTGATATATAAGATCAGTATATTTTATTCCAAATACCAGCCTGTATCTGGCATGGAAAACGCCAGCCTCCAGCCTCTTTAATGAACAGCCAGATTAAAGAAGCCTAAAAAATGAAACTAAATTTAAAGAGGAGCCAAAATGTACAGCTGCTTCTCCCTTCCCTCCACCTCACCCCAAGGCCTTGTTCAGAGCCTCCATACTGAGCCACGCGGGAGAGGCGCTGGGGATCTGCAACCTCTTCCTGCATCAAGTGGACCAGCACCTCCCAGGATTACGCTTAAAGAACTCCTAGTTGGAAATGTTACTACCAGTTTGCTGTTACTCTAAGAAAAACATGCCACTTTCCCTCTTTCGCGCCCGGATCACAGAGCTGGATTAAAACTGGCTCGTGGTCCTGTTTCTGTCTAGTGCAGCAGGCAGCCCAACAGCACTTAGGTGAACAAGACCCGAAACACAAGATAATGAAATAACAACTTGTCATATTAGAGCTCACACTGCAGAAATTATATTTCTTGGTATATATATATTTTTTTTCAGATGTTGTTAAGTCTTAAGGAATATCCTTATTACTCAAAGTCAAACCTAAAAGAAAAAGGTTAATTTTACTAATTCTATTTTTTTTAAGCCAGTCAATAAGCAGGGATTTAAACTTTTACTTAAGGAATTACAGTACTGTAGTTGACAGGAAGAGATGGGCTGCTGAGCTTAACCTACCAGTGTGCCCATAATTGGCATAACATAAGTGAGAACAGGTGCATTTCCTAGCTTTGATCTGGCAACTTCCAGCAGGTTTGATTCTATTGGGGAAAACAAAACAAGAACAACAACAACACAAAAACACACACAGGTGACTATCTTCTGGTTTTGTGCTTAGCCCTTATGGACAGGGGTCTTGCTATTCTTCACACATACGTGGGCCATAGCTTCTGCATACCAGCAAAGCGGCCATTATAGCTGTGCCCCAACCACCACCAAGAGGTGGCAATGCAATTTAACTTAACGTTACTTATTGCACTACTCACCTCACATATTTGCTCCTGGGAATATTACACTAAAAGCTGAAACATCTGGTTCAGATATCAGAAATAAAATTTCTGACATTGGAAAAGAACCCACCTCTTTTGAGAGTTAATTAATTTTTCTGAATTATATGATAACTAATTATCAGTGTCATCTGAGAGAAGATCTTTTTGACTGATGTCCATGTGTCAGTCAAACTTCTACAATACCTCTGTTGGACTTCTAATATGCAAAAAATGCCAACTAGGAAAGGTGTCATAAAATGAATCATCTTCCAAACTGATCATTATAGTAGCTTCTTAGTAATCCTGGACTCTCTTGTTTTTGCATTACCTTTTCAGCCATACAGGAAATACAGAATTAAGGTAATTTATTTTAAATGGAGATGCCAGATGTTTCCACTCACACCCCAACACTTTCGGTGACTGCTGGTATATCAGACTACAAGCACTCTGAATAACCAGCTAGTTTGATAAGCAGTATGCTCCTTCCTGTTACATTCATTCATAAATATTGCCATCCTGTCTTAGAAACATTAACCTAAGCAGCTGAAAGCTTTCGCTAAGTTACTGAGTCAAAAAAGGAGAATTAAGTTTCTGATCTCTGCTACCAGTCTGTCACTCCTCCAGCCTTTCCCATCACTGCTCTGGTTCAGCAGAGCTGCTCTGCACAAAAGAAACGATACAGAAACCTATTGTATTAGAGCAGCCACCTCAGTGCAGATTTAAACCCCAAAGACTAGCTGATCTACATCACTAATCATGACAAACTCCACATAAACTACTAAACCAGACTCTGAGAAGAGAGATAGTCAGGCATGGTACTATGATCGAAAAGGCCCGTGCTCGGAAAGCAAATCCTTGCAGAATAGGGATTTTATCACAAGACTTCACACACAATTTATAGAATTACAATGATTCCCCTGGAGTAACTACATCTCTTGAGGATACAGTCTTACAACATGCAGTACACAAAGGCAGCCTTATCTTTAAATGAAGAGGAACAAGAGACAAATGACCTGCTTTTTCATAAATTTAAAACACACTTAAACAGGGAGTTCAGCTGAAGAGAAGAGGTCAAACCTAAACCAAGCCACTATGTTAAAATCCTTTTATGAGGCTACAGAAAACTGATTAGGGTGGTACTGAAAGAAAAGGGAAAAAAATAGAAAAAAAAAGAAAAGCAAGCACGAGCTACCGCTTTATAGAGCGTGGACTGAAGCCATATGAAAGAGCTTTATCAGCTTTCCAATACTCTTCAAGCTACCTGGAAGCTTACAGGCTAATTTAAGTAATCGAGGATAATCACACCAACGTAGGTGCGGCTTTTGTCCAGAGGCTAAAGCAGAAAAAACGTGAGCTGCTGCTGGGGTCATTTTTACGGAGATGAACGCGCTGGAGCGGCCCTTCCGTCCGAGCAGCTGCACTGCTCTCTGGAGTGCCCTGTCTCTGCTGATCTTGGTGCGAGCTGAAACATCTAGCGCGCGCTTCCGTCGGAGACCCCTAAATATAGCTGCCAGAAACGCGCTCCTACCCTCTCGTCTGCTCTGTGCCCCTAAGGACAGATGGCAGATGCGCAACAGACTGGTTACATGGCCCCTAAAAATGTAAAGGCAGCCAAAACACTGATGACACAACATTACAAGATTTCCATAATTTGGTTACGGGTTATGTAACAATTGGTACAAACAGAGCAATCTACGGCTGCTTGCACCGGTGTTTGAGGACATACCCTCGTATCTGCACTGACGAAAATCTGATGACAAGGTTATTTGAGGAAATATATAGCCTACAAGATGAATAGGTTATCTAAGACTAGTTAATCCTAAAAAATATATGAGAATATATATGGATAGAAGAATATATAAAGTATATATAATACAAAAATATGTAATAGAAGAATTCAGATAAGCCTAATTTCAAGTGTCGTAAGGCTATAAAGAGTATCATTAAACCTCATTCTGAGCAGCTCAATACTACTATTCTAAGGTACCTGATAGATAACGCGACAGTAGACAGTTTCTCCATACAGAAAAGTATGCATCAAAACAGAGAAGTGAGAATATGAATCCAGAAATCGTTAATCTAAAATTTGTATTACTGTAATCAATCTCTGCAAATGCAATCTTAAATATTTAAACAAAAACATACATAGCATTGTTCTACTGGAGTACTATATATGGTATTGTTTTTTATACTCCCAGTGAAGATATGGCCAGCTCTAGGTATGTTTCCTGAGACAAAGTAAACATATGGAAAACCATAGCAAATAACCATACAGTGTTAAGGCTGCCATTTCAGCCTTTCCAGACAACATACATTTTACCAAAGTGCAAAACATTGCCACAATTAAGATCTTCCTCCTGAAAGTTGCTATTATTTCCAATGAACTCAGACTCTGACCCACTGGAATCACTGTAAAACAGACTGGGTTAATATTTCCGTCCTGCTAATTACTCTAGCAAAAATCCCTCCTTTAGCTCATTCATCCTTTTCTTTGGGTGTGGGGGATCTGCTTTGAAAGAGGCAAGGACAAAACATACAGAAGTAATGATAAGGCTAGAAGCAGATGTGGAAACGTGATCTCCTTTGGCGCTTTTTCAGCGCAAGCCATCTTTTCCATTGTCTCATCCACATTTGAAATTGTCCACGCTCTCCCCTTACTTAACACAACTCAGTCTCACACTTCATTGCACAACGCTAATTAGTGTGTGAAAAATCTTCATTTAAAGCTGGGAGGGTTTGAATACTCATCTTTTGTGTGGCTTTTGTTTAGGACAAAAATTATTGAGCTGGTATAGTAGTAAAATGTGTATCTTTCATTATTTCTACTACAAAATTCTAAATTGGTTCAGCTTTTTAAGGCTGCATCTGTATTATCAAGGAGCACATCTGAAGTTTCATGCAGCAGATGTCCACTTGATATGCTCTAAGGCTCTTCTGCAACGCAAACCAGAGCACAGTAGTTGAGAACTGGAGGACTTGCTTCTAAAATGCGCTCCCGAACTGAAATAAAACAGTAACAGAGCCGCACCTTGAGCAGTTCTACTATAGTAATACTTTGCATTCAAGACTGCACCCTTTTTGACTGAGCCTTCCCATACAGATTTTTGAAGAGTAACTGTTTTATATTGGAGATGAGTTTCAAGGAGGATCATCAGACCTCTGAAAACTCTTCCGCAAGTTCTATGATCAAAGGAAGATGCATGTACGGTTCTTTACCTTTGATACAATCAGGATCTCTTCCATAGACAGTAATAAACCAGGGCTGTTTAAGCCCAATTGTATTCACAGAGTTCAAAATGCACCTCAGGAAAACAACACTCATTTATTTATTTTTAGAATGGACAAAAAAATTGGCGTCAAGGTTGTGTTTCATCTTTATATGCTTCTGTGAGAAAAATCTAGTATACGTATCTTCCTTCTTTTAACGAATTCACCACATCACATTACACAAGTGAAATCTCAGAGCCATCCTTCTGATGTGCTCAATAAACTTTTTCAAGAGACAAATGTAAGTCAATTAAGGAAGCCTATACTACATTATTCAATCCTTTTGACAAATGAGGTTGATTTTTCACTTGATTATGAGGAGATATGTAAATTAGAAATTAAGGGAAAAAAATTCTCTTTCTTCTTGTCTAAAAACGTCAACTTTATGTGTGAGATTTCTGACAATTAACAGTTGATTATTTTCCTGGGAATAAGTTTTAAGAATACTTATAGCTCCTTTCAGTGACTAAGTACTAGATCAATTAATAAAATAAGCATCTTACCATATAAAAGAAAAAAAAAATAACATTGATTAAGGTATTAAGTTCAGAAACATGAATACCTGGAACATAAATATATCCACTCCTGGATAAGCTGCAGCATGGAGATATTCACTGTTTTCACGCTAAAGATTATCCAAACTAAACTAATTAAAACAAAATGATTGATAAAAGCAGCAACCTCTGTTTATTCAGATAATCTGTTTGTTTTATTGCTCATTTCCTGACCACTTCTCTTTGATATCCAGCTAGGAGGAGCAGCTGTGGCACTGTCGTCCCCGCTGAGACTCAGCATCTGAGCTTGCCTGTGAATGCACTCGGCTTGGCGCGGACGTCGCACCATGCACGAACGTGACTCGACACAGCTGCTCCACTTCCCATTTTCTTCTCTTCTCTCTGTGTCACTCCCTAGAGCACTGAAAGCCTCCTGCTCCCCTTCTTCACATCCTTTCCTACATCAAAGCCCATCATGATATGGAAAGGACATTGAAATTGCTATTGTTCGTTGAATCACGCGAAATCGGAGTCTCAGAAGGTAACAGCCACAGTAGTATGTTAGTATTAAAAAATACTGCTTGACCACATGTGGGGCTGTGACGTAGTTTTAATGAAGCTCTTTCTGCTCTGAGGAGAGAAAAAGAAACCACAGACCACCAAACCCAATCCAGATGGCAACCTGTAGGGATATAAATCTCACATAACTACGCTTATCCTCAGAACTGATCCTCAGTACGAATTTCAAAGCATTGCCCATTTGCATGTCTTCCAGGACTTGAATATTCAAACGCATCAGTATACACTTATATTTATGCCAGCTTCATTGTTTTTACCAACTTTGCTCATGTTTACAGGATGGCAGATTATATGCTTATACATATATATATATGATGATATTTAAAATTAAAAAAAAATATTAAAAAAATAAAATTAAAAAATAACAATCAAAAAAATCCCCAAGCAAATAAAAAACCCCACCCAGAACCTGAATGAAACAGACACAGTTCTAGAGGCAAAACCTTTTCTTGTGTTCTTCAGGTACATGTAGACACGCTATACACTTGCGTTTTGTCAGAGCTAAGAGAAGTTACTTTTTTATGTCTTAAATAGGAAGAGAGAAATAATTTACGTCTCTTTCCCTCCATCAAATTAATTAAATTAAAAAATACAGGCATTACGATAAAAGACTGTTTTACTGAAATACAGGGCTGTACTAGCAAGCTAGGAGCTCGGTATGAATAGACCAAACTGGAAGGACTGTAGGCCATAGGAGTAAGAGTAAGGCTCAATTCAGGGCTGTGCCAGCAGTTCTTGCTCTGTTCCCTAATGCATCGATCTGATAATAAAAGATAAATCTCAATCCTCCNACACACACGCATATATATATATATTTCAGGTAAGCCAACATTAGCATAGTAAAGAATGCCCAGGATGATAACTCGTGAGGAAAACTTCAAGCATAACAGTAACAGACTAAGGGAAATACATTTGGAGACCAAATGACACTGAGTTTGACTCTGAGCATAAGGAAAGTAACCCTATTCTGGTGCTCTGAAAAACGCTTGTACTACTTTCACAATTCACTTCTAGCATTCACCTTTCAATCTCCCAACCACTTTCTACAACTAAGAGTCATGGAAAAAAAAGTTATAATTATTTCTGGTTCTTTCTCGCTCAGTTCAGCTCTTTCCTTTACTATTCTTCCTCAAATACACACGTCTTTTGCAAACTCTTGGGACAGCCTTATTAAATTTTCTGAAGAAGCAGCAAGAAAGGTTTCAGTTTTTCAGCCTCTAATATTAAAGGTCTTCCATTTCGAATATGCAGGTAAAATTTATTAGGCTCCAGAAGGACTAGCTACGTGGCCAGCTCTACGTGCCCGGATCAGAGATGACAGGAGCCCAGAGCGGGGGAGGCCGGCAGGTCCCTCTGGAGATGGTCTTGTCCAACCCCTGCACAGAGCAGGGTCACCCAGGGCAGCTCCATCAGGGCTCTGACCAGCCAGGTCCTGAAAACCTCTAAGGGCAGAGACTCCGCAGCCTCTCTGGGCAACCTGGTCCAGGGCCCAACCACTCCTCATAGTAAAAGGTTTTTTCTGACTTAAATGGCATTTCCTGCATTTGGCTTGTGCCCATTGCCTCTTGTCCTGTCAGTCTCCAGTTCCCTGAGCATCCTCTTGACCCTCCACTGGACTGAACTCTACTATGTCTACTATGCTTCTCTTGCCCTGGGCATCACAGACCCGGGCCAGTGCCCCAGAAGTGCCCTTACCGGTGCCAAGCAGGCGGGAGGATCCCTCCCTAATGCACCCGGTGTGCTGCTGGCCGCCTTTGCCACCAGTGTGTCACAGCAGAGTTTAAATACATATTTATTGAGTATACAAAATGACGTAAGTCCAAAGACGATGAAAATTTTTCTCAGTATCATCTGGGTGACCATGGACTTAGCTGAGAGAGCAAAGACTCAGGTGCATGTCTTTGTTGTCAGCTTGAATGGTCCTGCACATCTTCTCTATTGCAAACGAGTGCCATATTCACTATGCATTAATTGGCCACAACTGCATTTTCTCCCTCTGTCCAGGAATTTTCCTGTCTTTAACTAAAGGAGCAGGTTCACAGAGATTTCATGTGACTACTTTGGCACTTAGTATTACAAAAAAAACCCAAAAAAACAAAAAGCCAAACCAAAAAAACACAGAAACAATCTCTCCCTCCTGCCATGATTGTCAAGCAATGTACCAAAAAACTGTACCAGGTTTTTCCAAAGTAAAAACTACTTCACAAAATCTGCAGAATAGTCCTTCACAGTGACACACTACGTTGCCCTGTCTCATATTCGGCATTCCTGTTTAGAATTAAATTTGGAAAATTCTATTTTATTGTTCATGCAGTAAGACGGACCTGACAATTGTTACTCCACTGCAGGTACTACAGAAGAGACTTTATTTCAGAATTGGCAATATTTTCTTCTGTAAGGTGGAAATCTGCAGGATTAAACATAAAAAAATCTAGGTGGTGCATGAGGATTATGTTTGATATTCCAAGCTTTCAGAGAACCATTTCAAGTAAAAGAAGATCAGAAGAACTCCAGTTTCAGAAAACAGAGAGGAAGTACTCACCATGGAATTTCTATCAGATAAAATAACTGTTACTGAAATCAACTTGACTGAGCACGGAACTGAGAGATGCCCTCTCTCCTCCCTGTGGGAGGGTCACCATCTACTCCATACACCAGCTCACAAAATTCAGTGGACTGGATGCACTTACACACATTGACAAGGTCTCCCTGTGCCCCATGCTCTGGGTGTCCCCGCTGGAGCAGGGGGGTTGGACTAGATGATCTCTAGAGGTCCCTTCCAGACTCAACCACTCTGGGATTCTGTGATCTCCCTGGGCCTCCTCTTCTCCAGGTTGACCAAGTCTCTCTGCGGATGTCAATCTCCAGTTCTTTAATCATCTTTGTGACCCTTTGCTGGGCTCGCTCTGGTGTGTTCATGTCTCTCTCGTACTCCCATCAGCTCACAAAATTCAGTATGCTGGACAATTATATCTGTAAAATTATGTTTGAAATAGAGCTGCAAAGAATTTTATTGTCTCTGAGGATCTATGCTGCTGAGGGGCAGCGAGGAGAGAGAACATGCGTCTCTCAAGGTTCTGCAGTTGATAAAATAGCAGCTTGCACACCTTAAATATGGACAGCTGATACAACACGCACCTTCAAAACACTGACAGGAACAGCAAAGCAACAGCAAAGAATGCCTGCAGTTCACTTTACTTGTTTTATATAAGAACAGTACTTTGAAAAAATATCGATAACACCTATAAAAATCATTTTTCAACATACGGAACAGTGCATTTGTCCTTTTATTAACAGGAAAACTCTTGAATCTAATGGAAAGCTACTTAGCCTAAACGAGCATGAAGATGGTAAAAAAAATCTCTCCTATGCATTTCAGGATGACAGCACTAGTGTTGCTTCATTTATCATATGCTGTCAGACTTTGGGTCTGTTTACAGGTGCTATGTCAGTCCGCATCAAAGATTATTTCAGGAACCTTTGCTAACCTGGGTATATAGATGGGAGGCACTCTCAGGTTAGTTTTTAAATACAGATCGCAGATGGTATTTTGTCAAATTTCAGTTCTAAAATATATAATTATATACAGCTACATGCTTAATATAAAATGTTTGCATTCGCATAACAACAGGATAAATCCATACTAATTTCAAAATTACATCTAATATTACATAAGCTGCATAAAATGTCAAATACAATTACCACTATAAAGACAAACCAAGAGCATAATTAACACAGTTGAGAGTTCATATCACCATAAGTTTGTAAGCAGAAAGTAAAATTCATTATTTTCATCTCCCTCATACAGTTTTGTATCAAGCCAGACCTCATGGGGACACATGATGCATTTAAATTAGACAATAAAAAGCAACACATAATTACACAACTCCTTGGAGTAACTGGCTTGTATGGCAGAAAATTCTCCAGAAAGTATTCTAAACGAGTGAATCACCTCAGCTATTACACTGCTGTCAGGTCAGACAAATGATGCATCCAAATACATGCTTATATAAACAAACAGTGTATTTATAATGCAACAGCTTAATATAATTACATCATCAGGTAATTAGAATGTGCAATTATGTTAGTCTCAGCCTTCTCCTTCTGCCTCTGCTAAGTACTAAGGAAACATTAATCTTATTTTCTTTTACTGACATTTGATCTAATGGTTTCTGAACATGAAAAGCAAAATAAACACTGAAAAACGTGAGATTTACCCAAACTACTTCTGTTTATTACACACTATCTGCACAAGAGAATATTTTTCTAGTTGTTTAAAAAAATACTGAGAATTTGAGAGAGTAAAGCAGAAAACTGCCAGATTAATACAGTAGGGAGAAACATTTTAATGGTATACAGAAAAAGCTACTATAGAAATCAGAGATTTAGGTTTCCAAGATCGGTAGAAAGAACTCTCCTATCAAAACACTGTTTCCTACTGACTGCCTAAAAAGAGAGAATTGAAACAGAATTACAACAGGGACACTTCAGCATTCCGAATAACTGTTTTGCCACTATCCAGGTCCGTGCATTCGCACAAAGAAGAAGACAGAAAGTGCAGATCCAAGCCTGTATGTCATATTCACTCGTAACTTCTGTGAACTCTATAAACCTAAACAGCCGAAGTTTCTTGCAGAGGACTTATGAGACAATGACCTGTACTCAGAAACTAACATTCTGTTTTACCTAACATTCTATTTTACTTACTATGGTCTTACTAAGATCCTATTTACTTCAGCCTGGCTGAGGGGAAAAAAAAAAAAATTAACCTGAAAATAGTAATTCTGGTAGAAAGCATTAAGAATCTTTGCTACACTGGGGCAGGACTTGAGAAGGGCACTTGCTAGGAAGCTCTCGTATGTAAAGCTCAGAGCTTTACCTATTAATTATCTTCTAAATAAAGAAATAGAAATAGGCATTATCCAAAACTCTGGCATTTCCTTGCCCTTTAACACCTTCTCATAACCACCTGAGGTGGTCACCTACTTGGATGATGTTGGCAAACGATACATTTGCTCTTCAGAGCTGCTTATGAATTAGTCTGCTAGAGCAACATCACTGGTGTTTTACTGTCCCAGTGCCTTGACATGTAATAAATATGAACAATGTCTCCCAATACTGGGTCTGTATTGGCTTCTGTTGGTTAGTCTCATCTACTTATTTGGCTATGGCAGGAAATCTATGCATGAAATTTCTAACCAGTGAGTTTGTGGATTCAGTTTAATAGCCTACAATTAAAAGTTGTTGTAAATTTTCTGTTTTTTTTTTCCTCCCACATGAGAATACAATTCTTTAAAATTAAAATTCTCAACTTCCATAGGAACGTCTAATAGAAAACAGGATAGTTTTTCCTGAAATCCGGCTTCTCTGTGTAACTACCCTAGTCCCTGATTCTTACGAAGCGTTTGGACCGGCACGTGGCTGAAAAGCCCTCCCAAAAGATTTTGAGTACATATGATTATATTACATAGCGGGGATGTTAAAAAATATGTTGAAGATATTGACTGCATTTGAATGTGTCTGTTCGAATACATGTACAATTTACACAGCAAGTTTCTTGGAATACAAGTGATTGCCTGGTGTGTTTGCATGTCTGGTCTGCAGCACAGAATAAGAAAGGTTTATTAGCGTTCACGGGGTGCTGGGGGAGCTGGTATAGGGGTTAGTGAGCAAGAGCCCCTTTGCCCAGACTAAGTACAGACAGGCATATTCCTGAGGTTTCAGGGAATTTGAATCTCTTTTGTATGTACAAACTGTGCAAAAACAGACCCTTTTTTGTCTTCTGAATTTTCTTACTTCTCTTTTCCTTTCTTCCTCCCTTACCTATGCATTAAAATGAAGTGTGAACGTGAACTCTAACAAGAAGAGAATAAAGACTGGAAGAATCAATGCAGCAATAATAACTAAGGGATAAATGAAAAGCCATATTCTCTTTTCTGACCAGCCAGCTAACATGAATAAAATTGTTTTATTGATAAAATTTTACTTTAAGAAGTCCTTAAAATTTCCTCCATTATCCAGTTTTGCAGCAATACAAATTGGTAATATTTGCACCACTACCAGGGAAATATATCTGTTCGTGAGGGCTTTAAGAGCTTTTAAAATGAAGACCTGTGATAGAAAGTACTGTGCTATAACTGATGCAAATATTGTCCATTGTATTTAACAAATCAAATCAATTTCCCTCAGTTTCTTAGCAGAGTACTGTCTTACACAAATTTGCTTTTCAATCACTTCCTCATGTCATTCAAAACCTTTATTATTATTCTTTAATGAAAAGTTTCATATGGAAAGAATCAGTGCATATTTTACGTGGTGAACTGTAAAACAGTTATGAGGAAGAAAAATAATGCAAAAGCTTGTTGTTTTGCTTCCAGTCAGTATACACAGTAAATTAAATAACCCGGGAACACATCCAGGCCCTGGAATTTGGATGTCTGTTCAGATACAGTGTAGGGATGGTTGAGAAAGGGCATGACTGTGGCCAGGCAGAGCAACAAGCCCTCTTCCAGACTAACACCAGGCTCGTTTTTAGGAGAGATCATTCCCCAAAGGCAGTTTGGATGCAGTAATTCTAGTAAGGGAGCTTAATCAAATGGATGCGGCTTTCCTGTGACAGCTGGTCTCGGTGTGAGAGCAGGACCGTGGACACGTTTGGCTCGGTATTATATTCACAGCCAGTCTCCATTCATTTACTCCCACGCTTTGCTTCCAGCTGACTTTTACTGGTGTTGTCTCCTCGCTTTGTATAAAACTCACTCATCATCAGAAAAAATAGCAGGTACTAGTGGAGAAAAAGAAGTTTATGGAAGTTCGTGTTTCCTCCTCCACATAATGCCTTCCTCCAATCACGGTGAATTGCTAGGAAAACAGCGTTTGTCACTTGAGATTCCTGCCGCGTTGTCAGAAAAAGCTGGGGTGGCAAGAGCTTCCCACGTGTTCGCACACCATATTACCGAGGACACAAATGCATCTGCTTGGCTCAAGCCATTCCAACTGACCTTCCCAAACTTAAAGCATTCGCTATTACTGAAGCCCCTATCCTAATACGAGACCTGACTAAAAATAATGCTGCAATTACAAAGAACGCAAGCTAGAAAAAACCTACATCCTTTTAAATTAATTACAGTTAATTGCTATGTTTCAAGCCAGTGACAATTTAATGAAATGGAAGAAGATTCAAATCTTGAATGGCCTCTTTACTGTAGTTCTTAAAATGCATTAGAAAAGGGCTTTCCCAACTATGATTTTTAAACAAAGCAGCATTCTGTTTGCTTAAACAGAATTTTCCTCATTCCAGTAGAAAAAAACAAACTTTCCCTCTCCTTGAGCAAGAAGAAAAATAACAAATCTACTAACTGCCGGATCTGGCATCAATCAGACGCCATTCAGGAGAAGGGCATTTCATAACCCACTTGTGCTCGTGAATTATGAGATTTCTTCTGGAGGCTTAAAAATGCTATAAAGATTTTGACACAAGCAGTGCTAGACAGATGGTCTAGGAAGAAACCCTGGTCTATCGAAATAGGGGCAGATCAGCAGGCAGGGACAAATGAAGAAAACAAAAAAAAACAAAAAGCACAAACTGTATCAACGTATTTATCCTTTAACTCACTGACTCTCACCAAATGCCTGAAATTACTGTGGTGGACAGGTAGGTATGAACACTTCGGGAGCAAATGACAACCGAAGCGCTGCTGTTTTGCCTCTGCATACTAATGTTTCTTCCATTAACGTGGCAGAATCACTGCTCTTGTACTGCCAACATCAGTGAGCAGAAGGTCTGCTTCTTGAAAATGAAACAAATCAACACCCTGTTACAGCTCCTGCCCTTTGTACGTTGGAAGGCTTGATATTTAAATAGCAAAAACTTGGAAGGAAGATTTGAAAATTTAATCTTACGGCTCAATCTTACAGCAAAAAGAGCTTTAAAAGAAAAATCACTGTTCAAAACAACTGTTTACACAGCAGAGTCTTCTGTATTTATTGTGGGGGAGGATTTTTTACAAGTTATTTTATCCTTTTGCCTACGGCTGCGGATGTTTCTTATACAGAGGTTGTTTTTTTTTTAAAGAAAAGAGAATACTGAAGAGAGAGACAGGTCTATAAAGTTCAGTTACATACAAGAAGGAAGCATTAGATATATATTTTTATAAATCTCTATTTTGCCAAATGAGCCATTTTTCAATGATCACAGCAAAAAAAGCATAAGCTTCTGCAAATAATAGAAAATTCAAGTGTTTTAATGCCATTACTCTCCAAATCTAATATTGAGAATAGAAAAAGATGGCCTATATTGCAAATTAACTTCTCTACAGACAACTATCTTCCGTTTAAAACTGCTCTCCAGGATAACGCCAAATGAAGTCGAAAACATACAGAGACTTAAGGTAGATTAGTATAAAATCAAATTAGTTTTATAATTTAACCTATTTGCTAAGTGATCAAAAAAATGTGATTCAAATTTCACTTTTACAGAATATAGGGTATAGTATAATGCATATTTACTGAATATACAGGTACGGTATAATGGAATGTAGCAACATTTCATTCAAATAGTTGAAAACATGGAATAGACAACAGTGCAAAAAGAAGGCAGTACTTCCATCCAGCTTCATTTCTCTCATTACCATTTTTCACATTATCATAATTAAGGAATAGATCATTTGGCACCTTAAATTTCTGCTTTTTAATTTACCGTTAACATAAAAGTCAAGTACTACGAAGAAATTTTGGACAAAAGGGCTCTGCCTTATTACTGCCAGCTCATATTTAAGAAATCTGAGAAATCACATAGGCACACGATCCTTCCTCTCCTAACCACTGGAATGAAGACAGCACAATGACAGCACGCCTATTTCAACAGTACTATCTCAACTAAGGACTATATTTTTTCCCTTCAAGATTCACTAGGACACAAAAAGACAGCATTCTCTCTTTTAACTTTTTTGGTTTCTACAGGAAAATAACAGTCTGAAAGCTGCCTGCCCAATAACAATGAAAAATTTAATCACTATCTTTTTTTATTATCGCAACAGAGCATGCTGACAAAAATCAGTCTAACACTAGATTAACTTAAGTATTTGAAAGTAATGGAGGAAAACTAATTCAGTTAGGCTCCGGAAAATAAACCAGAGACCATTTATATACTGTCCATAAATATCAGAAATGCTTGCTTAACTCTCATTTGTGTCAATTTAGTAATGTGGCTTGTCAGAATAATTCATTTTTGAAAGGTAGAAAAAATCAAAATGCCCATTTCAGCAACTTTTTATTTTTCTATGTTTTTAACATTATGTTTCAGGATTACATTTCAATTATACATGCTGAAGGACATCACACAGAATCATCCTATGTCTCACCTTAAAATTTTGCAACAATTTCCAAAGCAACACTTAAAGTTTAGTAACAGGATCTGTTCTCATTTTCCAAGTAATTTCAGTTTTGTTAAGATGAGTAGCTACATACTAAAAAAAAGAAAAAAATCATTCTTTTGTAAATCTGTCTGGTGTCTAAACCGACACACTTACCTGCCACTGTTTCATGAGTTCTCGAACTACTTTGGCATCCTCTAGTATCTTCTCTTTGTGCGTAGCGTCCTGCAGGACATTGGCAGTTGTTTCAGCTTCCGTGAGCCAGGCAAGGAACTTCTCCAGATCCAGGTAGAATTGCTGCAACATTCGCAGAGCTCCTTCCAGTGCAGCTTCCCGCTCACTGACCCTGGGCAAGTACAAACAGTCAAATACAGCACTCGCAGGAGAAAAAGAAATCTTAATTATTAAAAATATATATAAAACAAAGACCCTCCATACATTTTTCATGTACCAATCAAGGTAAGGGTTTGCAGATATATTTGCTATAATGAAAGAGCATGTACTGTATGTTTTGCAGGTAAAGTTCCTTTTTATCTTCTCTTGTGAAATGAAATAATTGGATGTCATCTGGTAAAAAAAAAAAAATCAAGGAAATCATTACTTCTTTTTTTGCTTGAAAGTATCATACCTGAAACATGTACAAATGCAACCATCAAAATTAGTTTCCTACTGTTTTAATCAGACTGCTTTCTTTTCTTTTCTTTTCTTTTCTTTTCTTTTCTTTTCTTTTCTTTTCTTTTCTTTTCTTTTCTTTTCTTTTCTTTTCTTTTGTAATTAACAATACTGTGCAAAAGCTTGTTTAATCTTCAGAAACTGCAAAACAGTTCCTGGCCACTGAACAGTGTGGCTAATTTAATTATTAGTTTTTGTAAACTCAAAACCTTTGGAGACTGCATTCAATACTTATGACCTAATACGACTGAAGATTTGCCTTTTTAATATATATTAAGGTAGCATAAATTATAAGAAATATCTCTATCAATTATTTGGTAAAAATCCTTTTACTAATAGGAATCTGTCTTATCCTTGCTGAAAGTCCAAATAATAGGTGGGGAAAGAGGAACACTGAAGGGACCAGCAATTCTGATGCTGAAAAATCTTTAAGTGTGTTCGTATTCTCTCAGTGTTATGTGCAATGTAGGTGTCCTACATGTCCCTATCAATTTTTCACATTAAACTTGAGCTAAATATCCATTTAGAAATCTGAACAACTAAGAATGACGTAGCGTTTATTAATATGAGTTTGTCAAGGCTACTTAGCTATATCTTACATGCATATTTGCTTAACATAAATATGACTAAATATTTCTAAGCTCAGAAAATACATGGTAAAATCAACTGAAAATTTACACTACTTCCAATGGAATGAATGCAACCAGATGCACAGGTATGCCTAGTCTACAAACCTACGGCTATCTGAGTACTTCTGGATAGATATAATGTCTGATTTTGTGGAAATTATAAGAAAAAAATTCCCAAATTGTATTTTAACATAGCTTTATTGGATAAGGTCACAAAATTCTTAAGTGCTAAACTCTACATCAAAACAACACTCTTCAAGAAGTAAAGGCATAATCCTAAAACCTAGTACACTAGTTGAACTAAGCAAAAAAACAAACAAAAAAAACAGATTTGACACAAGGTTTGCCACATCTCACTAACAATGATGCTTTTCAAGAAGCATAGGCACCATTTGTGAGAGGACTGTAAGAACAGAAGATTTGTTTAGGAAGACATTAGGACAAGAGGCAATTAGCACAAACTGAAGTACAGGAAGCTCCCTCTGAACACGAGGAAAAGCCTCTTGACTGTGAGGGTGACAGAGCCCTGGAAGAGGCTGCCCAGAGAGGCTGTGCAGGCTCCTTCTCTGGAGATCTTCCAAACCCGCTTGGGTGCCACCCTGTGCCCCGTGCTCTGGGTGTCCCTGCTGGAGCAGGGGGGTTAGACTAGGTGATCTCCAGAGGTCCCTTCCAGCCTCAACCCTGCTGTGATTCTGTGTGACTGTCAGCCAGAACACTGGACAGGGTAGCCACTTACTTTCACTGAAAGGAAACCACCCTAAGAGTCAAATCTCACAGTATCTGTATTTCTATAGTATTTCTCATCCTTTCACAACTTATTTGCAATTCCCAATCTTTTTGTTACATACATAGTTTATTGCATCTTTTTCGTAAGATAAAAGAAAGCTACTGAGTGCCTTGAAGCTCTAAAGTCATCCACTGATTCTTTAAAACTTAAGAAGGGACTGGATTCTCATCTCAGACAAGATCAGCTGTAGCCACCTACAGGCATTTTCTACATCCAAAGGGCAGGACTGAGCGGGTCTGTTTTAGAATGTGTCACCAGGACCCTCTTAGCATGAGAGTGAACCACGCTTAGATTCAGAAAAGAGTCTCATTCCAAGCCTTATAGTTAATTTAAATGACTGCAATAAAAAATATCTATTTTTCTTTTATCAAAGTAAATTAAAAAAAAACCCTTCAGAGATGTAGGAGATACCCAAATATGCTGACAGTATAAATAAAACCAGCATAGACTTGGAGTAAACAGTAAGAATCAGAAAATCTTCTACCTGATAAATACAGTATTGACCTATATATTTCTTATTTTATCTCCAAAATATCTTATTTATTTGATAGAACTTGGAAATGGAATAAACATACATAAACCAAGAAGAGTTTATCCAGTTTGCAGAGCACAATTCTCTTCTGCGATATTCTTTGAATTGTTATGCTACTTCAATTTTCAGTGTGCCACATGATGGATAATATTAGTGCATAAAAGTTTTTGTAGGATCAGGCCTAAGACTCCCTTTGTGTGCGGACCTTTCTTCAAAATCCCAAAGGTACATTTTTATCAACCCAAGGCACATTTCAATCAACCCAAATTACTGCAAATACATAGCAATGCTCTAATAATAGTGTTCTGGAAACACACTGTGAAATGTAAAAGCTGTGAATGATGGGTCATGGTTTTATGGATGTATATTACTTTTTGCATGGCATCCTGAGAAAAAAATATATTCATCCACCTGAATAAATACCAGGACATTTTTAATCTAAAAAAAAGAAAGAATATCAGTCCATATATGAAAAATACATATATGAAAAATTTGAAGGGAGACCTAGTAGAAGTATTAGCTCAAAATCAGAATTTATCTTTCAGAGAAACTTTCAGACTGTGATGAAAATATATATCATTTTATTGTTCTGGACAGGAAAAAAAAAAAAAGTTATAAAGAACCTTTTACCAGTTCTATTCCACAATGCACAGAAATACTAAAGCGCCTAAGTCTCTCACCTTACGGAAATGAGTTGCTCATCTGCCAGCATATTAGCACACCCTCCAGAAAAACCTCTGGTACTTTGCATTTTAAATGTTTCCATGTCTGACATGAAATAAACTTTCAACTACATCGACAGCTCTGCAGTGTATCAATAAGCCTCCCTCTATTTGGTTCTGTAGTTTAAAAATGTTGAGGTTAGAATACAGAAAAGAAGGTCTACAAATGACAAATAAAGATCTCTTTGTATCATATCCAGCATATGATAAAACAAATCACACAAAATTACAGGGAAGATGAAAATATACATATCAAATAAGAAATTATTGCACAAAAAAAAGTCTTTCTTTTTAGCCTTTAGCATCTCAATAGGTTTAATTTCATAGTGAGTACAAGTTGTAAGAAAAGAACATGAAGTAGAAACATTTTTTACTGGCATACTGACCAGAATACAAAATATTGCTGAAATATTAAAAGTAATCATAACAGAAATGATTTCTAATGGAACGATCCTCTTTTTCTCTGTTTGACTATGATGTAAACATATACAGAGTGACTGTGAAAAGTTTCTTGTTCACAGGAGATATACTGAAGGTTGGATTCATCTTACTCAAATTTAGACTCCCACTTCATTCCTCTGCCAAGCACGTCAGACTGATTCCTACTCCCTCATCTGACGAATTAGCCTCAGAGTCAATCTTTTTCTCTTGACTACTACACGAGCAGCTGAAGAAGCCTAAATTTTACAGAATTAAATAAAAGTGGATCAGTCCTCGTAGTCTGAGGACAGATTTCTGGAACCAAATAACATCAGTAGTATTGGACAGACAGCTACAACTGGCATAAGGCCGTTGGTATAGAACAGAAGTCATGATACGTCCTAGGAATGTGTTCATGTTGAGCGCAAATGAAGACAAGTCAGGGGAAGGAGAACATAAATGTGTTCTATATGTGTTTACATGTAGAACTGGGCCGTAAAGGTTTAAAAAATTTCACAAGCAAAGAAAAAAAAAAAAATACCAGTGAGTGCTGCAATACACGGCTATGATTCTGAGAGCTTCTAGAGCTTTGTTAAATAGAGCTGGTTGGGTAGATAAATGTGTGAAATGCAGCTATTTGAAATCTGGTAATCTTTTAGTCCATAAATAAGCTACTGTATTATTTACTAAAAAGACAGAGCCCATACTGTGGTATACATCCAAATAAATATATACAACAAAATACATAATATTTACAACTGAATATCTTGCTGTGCAATCTAGCAAAAAGAAAGGGAGGCTGAGGTATGGGAAGATGGTGTCGTTAGAAGTTTTGCAAGACCCAGATGCCATACAATACCAGGAAGAAAGCACTCCACCAGTGAGGACTGTTGAGATTTCTTCATCTGCAGCAATTCACTGCATAACATGGAGGGAATCATCTATATTTTCTGAATATCCATTTGTCTCTTTGAAGGTGTAACACTCATTCAGGTTGCAAGACAGGTTTTGAGGTTGAGTGTTTAAAAAATGCCTTGTGATACTCAGATACCCGAAAACATAGCAAGTGCAAAGCATTATGGCTACGTACACTATACTCTGCATTAACACATGTGGAAATGTCTTGAAGGAGAGCGAGTACTGAAATATTCATAACGGTCTAGCAGAAATTTATGTACCACAGGTGTTTTTTTAAAGGCGATACAGTGGAGAAATTCAGCATATTCAGTAGACCACTAAATCACGCTTACATCTGCAGGCTGTGCAGATCTAATACTATCACACTGAGCTGTAAAATAAAATATTTTGAACTACCGGCTGGCAAAGCATCAGCAAGAGGTTTTACTTGTACACTTGATGTGCTTATCTCTGTACATAACATCATTGTCTCCTTTCTGACATTACTATTTTGTATAACCAAAGGAAAAAAAGTGTTACCTGAATTAATTTTCCTTTTGCGGCATCAACTAACACAGGTTGATTTTGAGACTGATTTGTATCTGATTTGGGGATTACCACTTAGAAGAACTTTCGTCAAGAATCTGGGACTCATATTCCATAGTGCTATTTAAAGTTATTAAAAGATGTCGAGATCTTTAATTTGTAGATTAACTTTAGATAAACTCATTTTAACTATGTTAAAAGAGTGCTATAAAAACTACTTGGACTGCAAATACAGTATGGCCTTCTACTTCCACTAAGCCCTATTCTTTCAAGGAAAAATCAGACCACACCAAAACCCTTTCCCTAATCTATGCCCTCAAAGGACAGGGCGACATTGTTTTAAACCACCTCTGTGCAGCTCTGAAATGATCCTCAATGCAGAGAAAGACTGGAAAGCCTCAGAGCACAATTAAATACAGAGCTACAGGTCAGGATCTGAGCCACTCTGGAGAGGAGTGTTCAGATGTGGCCGGCATTCCTCCACAGGCTCCTGCTTTCCGCTGCTCTGAATCAAGAACCAGGAAAGTTTTTCTGTGCTCGTAAAGGACTTTAGACATTCTCTGTAAGGACTAAGGGACAAGCCAAATGGAAAAGGTACTTCTAAAGCGGCAAAAATAATTTGCTGAAGTGCTCTGCCTGATCTTTATCACTGCAAATTCCTGCCTGAAAACAGCTGATGTGGTTGCTGGGGTGTGATAAGCACCTGCAGGCACTGACCTGCCGATTCCGACAGACAGCGGGGCTTCTACAGACAGCAGTGTATTCCTCCCGCGTTCCTGGCACGTGCTCTACTTCTGTGCTCTTCCCTTTCCTTCACGCTGCTTTCTTGGCAATATGGTGTCCTGGCTGAAAACTTACTCTCTCTGTGCCTTTAAATAAGTCAAAGCACATCTCTGCCTTGGCTACACTACCTGTACCTATGAGGTACAAATGACCAATGGAATAATTTTAAATTCCAGGTGTAATTGCCCATACAGAGAGATTTACTGCAACAGCTGCTGCAAAGTAAACTCAGTCAGCCAGTTCCCTTTGCTGGGTCGCTTTATTTCCGGAGGCCAAAAGAACAAATCCCTCAAAATCGCTCAATTCGGGTTAGCTTAATCTGCTTTGAGGGTGCCTGAAATAACCTAGAAAACAACATTTTATCACAGGAGTCTATACTAGCTACCATACTTTGGGAACAAACCATACGTTATTCCTAAAAACTTACCAGCGTAGCCAAGCTCTAAGAATGAAAGATATAATTATTAAGCACACTGTTATTTCATCATTCTTCCCTTGACATCTCTTAGTGAAATGAAACATTTTTGTCCTTTATTATTTCCCTATAAATCAGTCCAGCAACTCTTTAGCACCTGCATAATTTTAAAGCATTAAAATTGCTATTCCTGACAGAAACACCAGGTGGTAGATACATTGAAGAGGTTCACAATAGTCTCTGCAATATTTTTTTCCTCCTAGCAGCTTCATTCTATATCCTATATTTTACTCTAATTTTCTCGGCTTTTGGGAAGCTTAACAGAAACAAAAATAAATATTCTTGAAATAATGATGATTAGTTTATTGAATCCTCATTATTAATGCCCAACTAGAATGATACCCAAACACTGAAAATAATCTATTTAATCTTCTTTTAAAGGAAGAGACTATTTCTGTCTGTAATTTCTGCAACCACAGAAGTGAATCCAATTCAGCAAAACTTGGTAAGACTGTTTTAGGATAATTTTTAAAAGAATTACAAATTACAACAGCTCAACATTAAGGGTAAGCAAATCTGCATTTGCAGAATATCTTCTGTCTTAATGTAGCTTTTGAAGCTATCCCATTGTTTTCTGCCATTACTTACTTCATTCCGCATTAGCAGACAGTAGTTCTTAGCCGATGTAACTCTTGAGTATGTAAACTCAAGAATTTGCATAAGGTGCAAACAAAAGCATATTTCAGCCTTTATGTCATTTGCATTCATCCATCAAGTATAACAAATACAGATGGAATAGCATTTTGATTGGGTCAAAGAAATGTAATTATTTCACATTCAGAAATGTCCTGTTTCATCAGAAAGATTAATATTTAACTAAATATTCAGCTAAATACCAGTTGTGACCTCAAACAAAACAAAACAAAACAAATCAGATTATACAGTAACACTGAAATAGTAGGAAATGAAGATAGAAGATGAAAATAGCTTGAGTATTTTTCTTATTTTAAATTTTTGGAAGTTTCAATGAACAAAAAGGCATTGGGTGTCTTGAAATAAGAAATTAAGAAAGCAGCAGCTCTGCTTTAAATATTTAAATAGTATAAACAACCCAAGTCTGTACAGTTTGGTGCTGCTGAAAGTCATCCTATTGATGTATAAGGAAACAGTCTGCAAACATGAAAGTTGCTTTCTTTTGGTTCCTATTTTCCTTCAGGGCATTTGAACATTTGCATCAGGAAAGAAGCAGAAAAGAACGAAGGAAGGAGATGTACATAAATAAAATGTCAATCTACCTGTCAGTCAATACCGTTATCTGTCAATATCATAGGGTGGTAACAACCCTCAAAACAAATACAGATAGAATACATAGTCTTAAATAAAATGAGCTATATTCTAGAAACAGTAAGTGAAAAGTGATCGTGGGGAAAGAAGAGATGTAAAGAGTATAAAGTGAATGAGGAAAAGCAGACCCTCAAAGCCAAACCATCTGGTGAGACATGGTGACATGACTGAATCATATCCAAGCAAGTCACATTTAAATTAGTATTTAAGGCACCCCCTGCCCCGATTTTGTGGACCATCTCTACAAGTAACTATCTCTAGCACGCTGCAGTGCAGAGACCCAGTCCCAAAGACCCGCTGATCTCCGTGAACGTTCCTGCAGGCGTACGGCCGCGACCTCCGCCCGGAGAAAGGCGTGCTGGCTGCGCGGCTGCCCGGAGCTCCGGGAGCGGGGAACTGGGAAGCGCAGCCCTGCGCCCCGGGGCCGTCGCCGCACTGCGCAGGGCCCAGCGCCTGCGGAGGGGCTGGAACTGAGCTCCCCGTGCGGGGGAAGCGCGTCGGAAGGAAGCCAGCTTAGACTCTGCCTGAAACTGGAATGGAATTATCCGGAAAACTGCTCCATCGGGAATAGCAGGGTACAAGAACAGCTTGTAGCACTATCCTTGACACTGGGTGCCTGTTAGGATTTCAGTAGGGGTGAAGCAATTAAGTAGACTTTAACTGATGAGCTGAAGTCTATAAAACAAGGCAGGAACCCTGAACAAAAGAGAATCAGGGTGGATGGATGGATAGAAGGAAGGTAGGAACACAAATCAGAAAGCTTTAATTATTTATCTATCTGGAAGGGAGAGAGAGTACTAGACACAGAAGACAGCTTTTCCTTACTTAACAAAGACCGTTTATGCACTTAGGAAAAAGAATGGGCAAGAGATGAACTATTTCTTTAGGTATTATACATTGGCAGGCTTGTTTTAATTCTTACACCTATCACCTGGCTTGTTTCCATTCTTACTCCTACCTAAGAACAGTCAGACCTGTTTAAAAAAAATCGTTTTATAAAATAGCATTTTCCCTTGAACTATCTTTACTAAGACATGAAAGCAACTGAAAAAAAAAAAGTTTCAATTCAGACCATTTGCTCCTTTCTTTTTGCTATTAAAACACGTATTGGTGTTTAATGAAAACAAGAAGAAAATTTGTGTGCAGCCATGAAGTTTCAGATCATCCTTGGATATTAATCTCTTCCGCCATTATTTGTCAGGCTGAGAAGGATTGCTAAAGCAAAACAAATAGCAGACTCAGGAGCACAAAATCACGTACTTAGATATCCGTATAGGAGTTCTAAATAACTCCTTCTCAAACAACCCATCATTATCAGCACAGAGGATCTATGCTATCACAGAGGAAACTCCCCACTGACCTTTATAAAATTAATTTCTGTCTCCTTAAGCTCTATAGATTTATGAGATCCCAGATTTCCAGAATGCCTTTTCATGGCATGGCAAACATAGTGAGAGTCAGAGGGAAATTTCTTGGGCAGATTTTTCTGGCCCACATTGCTTCTGACTCCTTTTCCCTTCTTGTCCTGGCATTGGTCTAAAATTAAATATATGAAAAGGTGCTCATTTTCCCTATGATTGTTGTAACTACAGATTATCACACCGATATTGTGAACTACCAGAAAAATCATCAATAAAATTAAGAAGTGGATCATCTGAATTCCTTTAAAAATTAATTATAGGCTATATTTCCCATTACTGAAAATAGTTTAAGTTTGCTTGGAATTCCGAAATGACTAACAGGCTTTCAATAAAATCAACCATTTTCCAGAGAGAAAATCTTAAGAAATAGTGGGTTAAAACTGGGTATCTAAACAGAAGATCACAGCAGACATTTGAAGTGTTATTAAAGTTGTTCACCAAGGGCAGCCCTTTAGAGTCCCAGGCCCCAGGAACAAGAGAGGAAGCCTGGATAGAGGCAGACCTGCCCCGGGTTGAGGAGGACTGGGTCAGAGAGCACCTAAGGAAACTCGATAGCCACAAATCCATGGGCCCTGATGGGAGGCACCCCAGAGTGCTGCGGGAGCTGGCGGATGTCATAGCTCAGCCGCTCTCCATCATCCTTGAAAGGTCCTGGAGAACGGGGGAGGTGCCGGAGGACTGGAAGAAAGCCAATGTCACGCCAGTCTGCAAAAAAGGCAAGAGG
>VZSV01000065.1:2343151-2361028 GCA_013398735.1 Nothocercus julius | reverse complement strand
CTTCTCTGGAGATCTTCCAAACCCGCTTGGACGCAGTCCTGAGCCACCTGCTGTAGGTGACCCTGCGTGTGCAGGGGGGTTGGACTAGATGATCTCTAGAGGTCCCTTCCAGCCTTAAGCATTCTGTGATTCTATGACTTGACTTACAGATACAGAATGATATTCTGAAGGACTCAATAACCTTTTATAAAAAAAACCTTCATTGAAACTTAGAAGAAGGTATCTTTTTTTATCAAATTCTACCAATTCATGGCAAAGATTCTATACTAACCTTCATATCATACAAGTAATACTACAACAACATAAAATTTACTAATTCTAGTATCACCGTGTAAAGAGCAAACAAACAAAAAAGGAATCCTGTCTCTTACAGTATCAAAAAAAGCAAAAGGTTTTTGTGGTGTTTAAGTCTTCTTCATATTTCACAGTGTATAGTTCACAGAATCAAGTTTTTCCTTGCATTCCAAAACATCTCATTCTTTTGAGATTTCACAGGAGTCAACTGTGGCATCTAACAAACAGCACATTAATTACCATGATACAATTTATTAAGATAAAATCTTGGCTTACAAACACAGTGAAGGGTAATTAAAACTGATTATGAAAATAATTAGGTTCTAAAGGCACTTGTTTTCTTACTCTCAATTGCTGAAGAAACAACTAAACTTAATAAGACTGTGAAATGCACTTACGGCATTACATGGAATCAATTAGGATGCACAAAGGACCCTGTTAAACCCTTAGTGCAGTTTTCATTTAGAGCCGCAGCCTCCAAGCTCTGCGCTCAGTGGCCTCGCAGAGCAGCTCTTTGCTACCACGCAAGAGAAACAAGGCTCAGTTTCCCGATGGGGAAACTTATTTCACAGCACCTAGAGTTCTTATTGTAGATCTAAGATCCTTAGATGATCTAAGATTAAATGTCAATAACAAAAAATAAGCACAAAGATAAATGCACACATTATAAACACACAGATAAACACACACATTATTTTTCCTACTCCAACACAAAGACCTTAATTATTATTCACATAATGCAAAGATTTTAACAGATTAGATTGGCTCTAGACATTTTTAAGCAACTGTGCTGGTAAGTCAATATATTTTAAGAAAATGGTGAAGAAAAAAATAAAGCTGAGGTTGGACTCAGCAATATTCACTTTAGAAGCAATTGAAAACCCGAACTAGTCTGCGTAAGAAGGAGCGAAGGCAGAATGCCTGCTGTTTCTTGTGGATAATCTATTACAGGAATACTACTTGTAAAGAACTCTATATCCTAAATAGGTAATTACTATTCAGGAGGTTTAAGACTCCTAAAGAAAACTGAAATATAGAGCATACAGTAATGGGATAGTGAGAATATAATAGTCTTAATATAGAAAGATTGTAACATGCTAGGAAATATAGCTGGAGGTAGTATGAGAATACCATGTAATAATAATAGTTATAATGGCATTTCTGCAATACTGGAAAGTTAGTAAACTGGATTGTAACTTGGTATCACTGAAATCACATTAAATAAAAAAAGTGATGCAATTCTAGACTCTGTTTCAGCAAAATTCAGAAATTTTCAACTCACACTGAGTTCTGCAGAACTCAGATATGTGTTTGGTATGAAAGCCTAGCAGAGAAAATCCTAATTCCACTGAGATGAATGGCAAACTTGCCATTGACTTCAAAGGGAACAGGATATCCTCTGATAGTTCTATCTCCAGTCTTTTTTTGGACAAATTTCAAAGATTAAAAAAAATATAGCAGATCAGTGTAACTTATCAAAGAACTGTTCTGGTCATTTTAAAGGTGTAGAAACAAGCACAAACATACAGAACATGGCGGGTGAGGAGAGCCTGCTATCCTGCTGTGAAAAGCCATGACAAAGGAGGCAAAAATGGAACTTTGTGTGTTCCCACACAAGTTTCACCAGACCGTCCAGATGTAACTCTGACTTAGTGCACAATTTGCAATTTTTAAATCCTTCCTAATAAACAATGAAATCACGATCAGATATTTACATTTTAATAGAAAAGCGATGTGTATTGTGGGTAATATTTTCGTATATTGTCATACAAATGTCCTCTATGTATTCTAGATACTTTATCCATAGTTTGGGGAGATTTTATCTTACGTTACAAACGTATAATTTCAACTACGGTTCATTCAAAGAAATCCATAAAATACAATGTAATGTCTTTTAAGGAAATGAATATATACATTTTCTGTTATTTAACCAAAATATATGCTTAAGACAGTCTTGTGCAAGAGGATGTGTTAACAAACACTGAATTGGTGTGAATGGCGCAACACAGTGAGATTTCAAAATGTTAAGGTTCTTCAATGCTATTTTCTTCGTAGAAGGAGTTAAGCGCCCATTTTAAAATCATTCTTTTACATCTGGCTGCTGTTATTTCTGCATAGGAAGCTTCTCTCTCTTTAAAAGCCTGATTAAAAACAAGTAGGCTTCTTGTCAGCTCAAGGCCCACATTCCTGATTGCATTTGACACAATAATCATCTTCATATCTTAAGACTGAAATCTGCCTGGCAGTCCTGGGCTCAGTTCTGCTTCTTCCAATTAGATGAAAAACCACAGCCCTGCTCATCTTCCAGGAAATACGTTTATATTTACAGTTTTTTGCAGGTGGAAGGTATGGTGACATTCAGGAGTTTAACATAATAATTTGATAACCATTTTCCTTTAAATCTCTCATAAATGTGGCTTGAGGGAAAAAAAAAAAAAAAGAAGTGGCACACATACTCATATGATATTGCAATAAATATATTTCATCTCACACATGGTATGGAAAAAGCCCCCAGAAATGTGAAGACGTTAACTATGGATATCCTTCCAAGCTGAATAATTTTGGAAAGAAAATTCTGAAAGAATCCAGTCCCTACTTTTACTATCCATTCATTAGAAAGAAGAAGAAAAAAAGGAAAAGGAAAAAAAAAAAGATTTGATTATGACATGGTTAGAAAAGAAGATAGGAACTAGGAATTTTTAGTCCTGAGAGAATCGGAAGGATTTACAGAAGGAAGGCAACAGCAAAACTGTCCATGTTTTCCATAGATCGCGTTTCTTTACTTCGAGAAGGCAAGTGGCAGCAAACAAAACAGATCATATTTCATATTCAGTTTTATATCACTCACTCACCCAGGTCAGGACAGATCAGCCCAAGAAAGATTCTGCCACTGACTTAGCAGAGTCAGGTGAGAAAGATCCTCTTAAATGGATCCAAGTAAGGCTGAGAAGGTATCACACAGTCAATATATCAGTCCTACTGATTCTCATCCACACTGATAATGTTTAACCCTGAGCATGAGGAGTGAATCATCAGGAATTTGATAGCAGAAAGATTCCATATAACTGTGTCCAAAATGACAAACGTTACATGGAGGATTAAAACTCTTTTGTACATACTTTTGGTTTCTGAGCTATCTGTAGCCTTACAGGACTAAGTATTTAGCATCAAGAATAAGAGCTTAATGAAGATATCAGTATATACTAGCACCTGAAGATTATTAGTAACAAGAATAGCAATAAATAAGTTGCCAAACTCTTACACAGCAATACATCGTCATCACTGTCCTTGTTCTGACCTGGGTATCTTACTCCAACTAGCACAGAGGAGCGTAACCACAAATATAAAAATAACATTATTTGAATACCTAACACAGTGACATGATGGGACAAATGATTTAGTAAAAGCAGATTTAAAAAAAAATATGCCATGCTTCTATTTTTTTTTTTTCCCCCAAAGAGAAAGAAGGAATGGTGATGTGTCTGTTGCTGCAAGGGATCAGCATGGAAGGAGAGGTGTCACCAAAGGTGGGTCTGAACTATGTTTGCTTGGTGCCTAGGGTTCCCCTAGCACAAAAAGAGAAAGAGGGCATGAGGGCAGCCCTAGCAGAACTGCCTTCCCTCACTTGGAGCAAATTCACACTGGGAAACTTACAGCTCAGCTACCACAAAATATAACTACCCTCTCTGACCCAGTGAAGGTATATGGTTCAAAACAGAGCAACAGACACTATTAATGATTAACATTGTGGAAATATCAACCTCAAACATGGTTTAAAAACTTAGAAAATATGTAAAGCTCTGAATTGTTTACTGTTATTGAAAATAGATAGCAGCATCTCTTCCACAGTTTTAAACAGGAAAAAAAGCACATATGAGTTGTGTTTTAAGGTACGGAGAACAAATCCAAGCTGGATGAAAAGAGTAATACAAAACTAAGTTCAAGTTTAATTTGACAAGTCAAAATAATAACATATTTAAAAAGACAGTACATAACTAAAAAAAACCCCACTAACTTGAAAACAAAAGATAGTAATAAGAAAAAACACAGAAAGCATGAAAAGGGAGTCTGGCATTTTGGGTAATTTCCAGACATTTTTTTGTATCATATAAACACTGTTAAGTGAACAAATGGATCAATGGATCTCAAAAAGATCACAGAATGGCTGAGTTTGGAAGGGACCTCTAGATATCATCTAGTCCAACCCCCCTGCTCCAGCAGGGACACCCAGAGCACGGGGCACAGGGCGGCACCCAGGCGGGTTGGGAAGATCTCCAGAGAAGGAGCCTGCACAGCCTCTCTGGGCAGCCTCTTCCAGGGCTCTGTCACCCTCACAGGAAAGAAGTTCTTCCTCACATGGGGATGGAACTGCCTGTGTTTGAACTTGTGCCCATCACCCCTTGTCCTGTCACTGGCCACCACCGAGAAGAGTTTGGCCCCATCCTCTCTACATTTACCCCTCAGGTACTCGTACGTGTTGATCAGATCCCCTCTCACTCTTCACTTCTCCAGGCTAATCAGGCCCAGCTCGCTTAGTCTTTCCTCATACGATAGATGCTCCAGGCCCTTAATCATCTTTGTTGCTCTATGCTGGGACCCTCTCTAGAAGTTCCACATCCCACTTGTCAGGGGATGTAGAATATTGTATTGAAATTTGGAGTATTGGTCACCATTGATACTGGATCCTAACGAATATGAACATATTGATTCTTCAAAATTTCTATCAAACATGTCTTATAAACTCTATCTTCATGAATTATCAGTTAAATCTTTCCTTTTTTTTCCAGAGACTTCTCCCCAACTCTATACTGGGGCAGGTCAAAAACTCGTACTTCTGACTCGTTTTTTCCCCTGTCTGTCCTTTATCTCATCACTGATGGTGGCTGGTGGTGTTAATAAAAATCACAGCTATTAGCCTCTCATGCTGATTCTTGTCCAGAGGGGTAATGACATACAGTTGGCAACTTCTTTATCAGTCTGCAGAAAACAAGGTGTGATGCAAATTCTGTTCATAGTCGAAAAAAAAACCTACAGAAAGAAAAGGCAAATGACACTATTGCCAAATTGGCAAATGGGGGGGAACTGCCATACAGACTACCAATTTAGTAGGCAGGCTGATTTAACCTCTCAGTTGGCAGACAAGTGGGATGCTTACACTGCCTGTACAGGAGCTGATCAGAAAAGTGCACAGTAACTAAACGCCAGGAGTTGCAGTAGTACTAATATTCTGTAAAATAAATAAATAAATAAATAATATTATAAGGCCAAACATCAAAAAAGGCTGACAAAAAAGGCTATCAAGTGAATAATAATCTAAACAAAAGTTGACAGCTAAGGTCAAATTCCTTTGTGCCAGCTCTCTGCTAGTCGGTTACTGATTAATTTCTATTCAGTTGCTTGCTACAGAGGACATGAAGACTGAGAAGTCTACTGAGGAAAAAAGCAAAGACATTTTCTTGTTGCAATAGCAACAATCACTTTGCTACAGTTTGTTAATTTATCTGCAGACTGAGAGGAACTAGATTTAAGGTTTGACTTGCAGGTCACCAAGGCATTAGCAGAAGCTCCTGCTGAAACAGACAGTAAAGCTCCCTAGTCAGTTCTGAACACCTCACCTTTAAGAAAAAGAACACATTTGTCTTCATTTTTAGCAGAGTAAGAGCAAAAGTTGAAATTTGGTTCATTCTCTCACTAAATCAACCTCGCTCATCGCTTGCTTTCTGCCCCTCCTACAGATGCAAAAGAAGGAGAGGCAGGAGACGAGAACGCTTTCAAACAGAGAGGCATTTCTTTGAAGTGCCTATATTTGACTTGGACTATGGATCAAGCTTGTGCATGAAGCTGTTCTCCTTTCAGAATTCCAGGCCACCAGCTAGTTAGTTAATGATTTTGTCCAGGTGCCTCTCACTACAACATGAGAACTTTTCCCATTTACATCAGAAAGGAATAAGCAGAGTTTAACATATGATAAATAGGAGAAAAGCAGCAGAGTTTTATTTAACGTGAGGCCAAAATATAACCCAAGAATGAGACAAACAAAAAAAGAAGTTAAAGAACAGTGAGGAATGGCCTTTTAGAGATACTATCACTCTTCCTACTTTTTTTTTAACAATTATCTCACTCTTGGTATTTAAAGCTGAGGGCATCTTTGCACAGGGTCAGCTTTGCCCTTCCTAATTGTCTACAATGAAACTGCAAACATTGGTGAACCATTAAAAACCAATAACAGAGATCAGTTGAACTCGTGATAAGTCTAAAAAAGCGCAGCAAAGCACTTGTGGGCAGACAAGTTGAAACTGCAATTAATTTAAGAATAATAATCCTCTTTGTAATGCTTGCTTCCAAGTTAATTTTTCTGTGGGGGTATGGACTTAGCTAATCTCCAGATGGTCTCTTGCCTTCCCAGAAGTAATAAAGGTTCTAATCTATAGATATTTCTCAGCGAAGTGGTGGGAGCATTAAATTTATTCACACTGGTACTACGAGTTCTAAGAAATATTTCCCTGAAGTCACAAGGCACCACAGATCCCTTCTGCAGAGAACGATCGCTATTGCTACCCTTTCCTAAAATAACTCAAGAACATTTTAACATAACTTAATCCTAAAAAATGTTCTCAAACTCTTGCAAGAGAACAATCACAAAGATAGAAATGATAAATCACACCACAATCTATGTAACATTGCTTTTTGTTTCAGTCCTAGCAGCATTTTGAGAGCATTGCATATGCAAGGCTCTCCCATTGTCAGTAAACTACAAATATTAAGGACACTGAATTGATTTTTCTTCTCGGCTCCATATTGCAGTGTCTGTACTGTATAAAGAGCATGTCCAGTTGCGAGGAGAAAAAAGTAAGGAAAAAAAATATATATATACATATATACTCATGTAAGACAATTTTCAAGATGTTCTATTTATAGGAACTTTGGTTAAGACTCTTATTTTTGTATTTTAAATATATTTTCCTGTATGCCACTGAAATCTATTAATTCTTAGGGGCACTAGGAAGACAAGATAATAAAACAATGTGAACTGATGTAATTGCTGAAAAGCTTTAGATTATACTTAGTACGTAAGTACTTGCTTCAAGCTTCAGCCAGTTAGTAGGTGTTTCATATGGGTAACTTAGGCTTTACCTCTAATCGTATAAAATTCTTCTCTAGAACGGCTTTTTTAGGTGTGCTTTTTTAATAATAGGGTGAATATTTAACATATAATCAAAGTAAACAGGAAATGACAAATATCTCAAATGAAACTCAGAGTACCTTAAACCTTGCCGAATTAAGTGTTCGTAACCTCTAAGTAATCTTATTTGAGGGTCCATTTTGGTTTAAAATAATAATACAAGGGAAGAAAGAAAGAAAAGAATACTCTAATTCTTTATTTAAAACTAGAATATATAAGAAGCTTCAAAAATATTCCTATTTTAAACACCAAAGCCTTAACATTTTCGCTTCATAAGTAGCTGTTAAAGAGTTTTTCTTTGGAAAAAACAGAAAAACTGTACTGAAGAAGCAAGGCAAACTACTTCTGCAAAAACTAAAACATTTTTGTACCTTTTTGTCTAATGAGAAAGACATCAGGACCCCATAGCAAACTGAGATTTTCCAGAATTGTTCTGGATCCATTTTTTTTGTAAAACCTGACTGTCCCTCCTGTTCAAATGAATAGTCAAGGTGGTTATTGTAGGTCTTTAGTCAAACATGCTGATGTATAAAGTATTTGCTCCTTATCATGATCTAGGGTGTGATATATATGACTACAAAGACTCACTTTTATTCAACATGAATATTTTGCTGACAGACTGGAAGTATGTAAGTCATTGCACAATTAAAAGAAGATCTACAAGACAGTTTGTAAGGAACACCCAGACTGAAGATACACTTTTTAAAAGTTGATGTGAATAGAATCAAATAAGCATGTATTAGCAACATGTTTCTCAAAGCAAAATAATTGCTCTATAATTGCAATGTTTTCAAGAAATCTTGTTATTTATTAATTAATATCTACTGTTAAGCCGCCGCAAATAACAAACTTTGGCATGACATTATGGTTGTAAAAAGCAGCTACTCTATCTCTACTATCTCGGGATCAGCAACATAGTTTCCAGAAAAACCCTGATAAATCACTATTATGAAGATGAAGATGATTGTACTGGATTTGTTGAAAAAAAGTACATGGAAAATGGTCACTTGATCAATGCCATCTTCATCTGTAGTCTGACATTTGCAATAATTTCTTGCACAAACTAAGACAGCTCTATACCCACAATAAGAGAAGGCATAGAAGTATAAGCAAGTTTCCTATGGCCACTTACATTATTAATGTAGTTGCTTCATTGTGCTCAAATAGAGCAATTCTCAAATAGAGAATATTGTGTCTGCAAAAAGAACTACAATAGCTGTTCATACTCATGTAATTATACCAATTTTAGAAATGCAGCACAACCTTCAAAACAGTAAAAGAATGGAAAGGGAAAGGGATGAGTTTGCTTAGGGAACTTAGAAGATGGGTATGTTAGCTCTTTAAAACTAACATAGAATTAGTTTTATAGACTAATTTGGAACTAGGTTTAAATTAGTTTTAATTTTCTGTGCAATTCCTTCCTTCTCAAGATCTGCAGTCCAAGCCTACGTGAGTCAAACAAAAAGCTCTGTAGAGATGTCTCCCCAAAAGGTCTGCCTACAGAAAGTGAGGATCTTCAGGGTAACTTGACACAGATACATAAACCTGGCTACTGCTGTTGTGTTAGGGTAGTCTGTTCTCACCAAGAAGATGCAATAGGACTGTAACAGGACTATGATTTCTTCCATAAAACCATAAAGCAAAGTGATTCTCAAAGTAGGCCTAATGTATAGGTATGCCATATAAAAAAAAATGTCTCTAATGGAGTGATCAAGCTCTTTTTGTGCTGGCCATAAAGTGATGACTACAAACATAGTGTACAGATAAAGATGACAGGGGTAAGACTGTATTCTTACAGCAAGCCACTCACTAGTAAAGGCAGAGTTTGCTGAAAGACTATGGCCTTTTTGCATTTGATATTGTCCACTCGATGTAAAAAAATTAAGGTGTTTGGACAACTGGCTGCATTAGAGAACGCACATCATTCTTAGGTAAATATGGAAGCTGGGAACTCAAACTCTTGAAACAAGTCACCTAGAAACTCAGCTCCTTGCCATATTTCTCCTAGTCCCCGATCCTTAAACAAAGAAAAAAAAAAAAACTAAGTATTTATTGGTTATTCAGTACCCATGCCATGCAATAAGAAAAAATAACTTTTCACATTTTGACAGATACATGAGTGTTACATCCTCTCTCAGAAGTGAAAAAAATGCATCTTGAGTGATGCAAGCTGTAACACTCGAAATGCAGCTGGAGTTTCCCTGACCTTCAAGACAGAAACCGGTGAGAGATACAAACACTGGAAGGTACCGCGTACACTATGCTGCGTTTGAGGCCTACTAATTCTCAGAATACAAGTTATAATTTCGCTGCAGTTCAGAAAGGTGTAAATCCTTGTCTAGATGGAAATCTTAGTGAAAGCTAAACACATGCTGGGTGAATTCCCAGGAAAACAAGTTAAACTTGCGTATTTTTTTTTTATTTGATAACTAAAATAGAATGTGAGTGCCTACAAGAAAGAGGGGACTATAATCCTTGTCTGATTTTTCCATTTCTTCAATGCCCCCCCAAAATAGGCATATGTACAATCACAGAACACTTTTACATATAGTAAAACTTCTAATGGTCACTTCCTCCGCTATATCTTTTTCTCTTGAGCATACAATAGTACATTTGTTCGATTTATTTCTGTTAACACAATCGATACAGATCACTTGCTCCTTAATTGCATCAGCTTAACAAATAATACAGTTATTTCAGGGACAGTTAATGTTCCAAAGGGAATAAGAAGAGAAATGTTTACAAGTCATTATGGCTTTTGCTCAGCTAATCGGTTCATGTGCCTCCAGTGTATCTTTTCAGCAACAACAACAAAAATAAGAAGTGGTGAGAAAAAAAAATGGGAGCATCCATTAAAACACTCAGCAACGCAGCTATTAAAGGAGTTTGAATGCCATTTTCATTACAGTTGGGTGTTATAAAACAAAATAGGAAGGAAAAGGGTGAACACACACAAATCAGCTGCAAATCCATTTAAGCAAACAAAACACAAGCTGGCAGATGTTGCCTTAATGACTAAATTCCTTGCTTCGGCTGAACTATTACCAAGTGCAATTTTACTGTTCCTTGCCTGTCTGTTGTTCTACTAATCTGGTTCATGGATAAGAGGGTTCACATATGTCCTCAATACACAGTGCTGCTCCTAATGGCAGTTTACAGGAAAAGAATAATTCAAAACAATGAAAAACTACTCCATTTCTAAAATACAACTGCAAAAAAGCCAAGATTCATATTTGAAATGTATTTCTGTATCATTCACAGGCCACTGAATCACCAGCGCCTTAGTTGCTCATGGTCTAGGCAAAAGTAACACCCATGAATATATTTGCAATCAATGCGCACGTATGACAGTGGAGAACTAGCCTTTCTCAGAGTCAACAGTAAAACCAGAAAAAAAGTGCTCTCTTACACTTAAGAAGACCCCTGAACATACAAACAAACAATCTGTTTTGCTCCATGCACCAGTCTGAAAGCTCAAGAGTAAAGAAATGGAAAAAAAACAAAAAAGAAAAAGAAAAACCTCACAACATAATTGTTAAATTGGCATTTAAGCCAATTCAAAGGCCCACGGGCTCCATCCTCTTTCCAAAGAGAAATTGCAAGCCAGTTCTCCCAGGAGGTCAGTGAGCAGCACGCAGGTGATGGGAAGGCTGACACTGTTGGAACAAACCTGGCAGACCTTGAGGTGCAAGGGCGCTTCCAGCTACAGGCATTTTTGCTAACTTGATACCAGATGTAAATCTTCATTTCACAGCTACTCACAAAAGACAAAAATGTTATGTAGCCCTCAGAAAGCTCAGCAAGCAGCATTAGCAACATGTTTCTTTTTCAAGTTCCCAAACCCCTGGGAATCCTTACAAAAATTATAAGCAAAGCAGTACAAAGCTTGTAAAGACATGCAGCCTAAAACCTAGGAAATTCTAGATTTACAGTTTTCCGTATAAACTTAATCCTATCCTCTCATACTTCTTATTAATAGAAAATGTCCACTCGGTCACCTCAGCAGCTCTGCTCTGAGGAGCTGAACATTTACTACAGTAGCTCCTCTAACGCCCGAGCCCTGAGCACGCCTGGGGCTTCCGGAGGGGCGTGCAGGGTCTGGGCCCGGAGCCTCCGCTACCCGACCGCGCGGATGCTTCCAGGCCACAGGGCGCCTTCGCACGGCGAGGCAGCCTCGCACGCAGCGAGGTTCATGCTCGAAACATTCACAGACACAGAACTCAAGGCGCTCTCCTAGCTCCAGTTGCTACCTGGCCACTCGCGGCAGCTGGAGGATTCTTACAGGTTCCTAGCTGGACGTCAGCATTAGAAAGCTAGCTTGCCAATAAAGGGTTGCATAAGCAGAGAAGCAATTTCCTGCAGTTCTTCTAACTAATCCTTCTGACCCACTGACTCCACCTTCCTTTGGAGAAGTTCTCAGTATGAGGCATGCAGCTCTTCTTATGCAGGACGAGATGTCCCCAGCAGCCTGTTTCTCAGGGCTCTGCCAGCAGAATATTTTATTTCTCATAAAACATGGCTGCTACCAATAAAGTCTTACAGGGGCTACTGCAGTAAGAGAAGAAATGCAAGCAGATAGTCATTGCATGCTCATAGCAAGTTCTCAGTTTAGTTATTTTCCTTGTTAGAAAAAGCTCTTAAATTACAAAACAGCTTTCTATCAGAGGACATCAGTGGCATCTCCTCTCACTGTAGGACCTTAAGTAGCAGCAAGTCTGCTTCAGAAAAAAAATGCTGTTAAAGTGACTCATTCTGTAGGCATACGAATGTCAAATTCATTTTAAAATAGTGGGAATAAATTTCTGTAGTCATCAGTGATTTAAGTAACTTCTATGATGTACGAAGGTCTCCTGAATTTGTTACATATATAAATAAACTTATTTTGTGACCTTGTTCATAGACTTTAATTTAAAACATTTTAAAAAACTAATTCAATTCTCATTTTAGTTATAGGCTATAAAACTTAATCTGGGACACTAAACTGATTAAAATAACTTTAACATATTTCTTTACATATCCCATTTCAGGTAGAACAATATAAAACTATTTTATTGCTTTAAAGAAAGGCATTTTTATACTGCAAAATGTTCTGATTTTACAGATTGTATGCTGAATGATTCAGTTTGGTGGCTTTTAGTAATGAATTGGTATTCATAACACAGAGTTGAAGACTATGAAATGTAACTAAAAATGTCATCAAGGTTCTAACAAAAATGTTCTTGACTAAAGATTTTCCTCAAAGCTACAAAATAAAATTTCTATTTCCAGCCTGCTTCATCAGCATGTCTGTCACTTTTGGGTTTGGTCTATGACTCTAGTAAAATCACAGTAGTGACTGTAGAGATAGTATCCAGAAATACAATATACAAGCTATCAACTAAAGTTAGCTGGTAAATGGTCACAGCCATTGAAAATTGACAGGAGTCAGAATTTTTGTTTTAGAGAATTAGATGGCATCCAAAGACACATTTCCACAAAATATGACAGAAGAGACATCATCATTCTTGACCTTTTGCACCATAACCATCTCATTTTCACAAATTACATCTTTTAAGATCCTTAACCAAAGCCGGATGATGAATGTAAATGAAGTTTAAAGTTTATCAGTAGAATTTACATCCTACCTCTTATTAATGGTAGCCCATGTTGCATTAATGCTATCTGTCATCAGCTCTACTTTTCTCGTGTCATCTGCTGAATAATCGCGGAGCAGCTTAAGCGCCATGTCGTTCGCCACATCCACATTTATTTGCCCTTGCCGTAAATCTTTTGAAAATTGCTGAAAGCAAAGTAATAAGAAAAGAAATAAATCTCAGATCATCATAAAGTGATTACACACATTTTATATGCAGCAGAAAAGTACATGGACAACTTATGCCATCAATACAATACAAAGAATAAGGACTTCCTCAGGTCTGTGGGAACTAAGGTCGGAGTATTTTTAAATGTTTATTTTTCAGTTATGAGACTGTAGAATTAATGCTAAGTATTTGAGGCAACTGAGCAACAAAATAATAAATGTCAGATAAAACACAGGAGCTGAAATGGACAGTGATTATAATCTTGATCGTTCCTTTCCAAGACAGAAATGGGTGCATGCATTAGTATAACTTCTATTTGTGATGGTAAATTATACTGGGACGTAGAAAATATTTTGAAATAATAGACCATTATAGCTAGTTTTCTCTTTTATAATGTGAAATAATACTAAGGTTTGGACAAATAATGCCTGTGCCTTCATCTATTTTTCCTTGACTTTGCTAATTTAGTGAATTGTTTATGTAATTAGTGCCATCTACTGGAACAGCACTAAAGCTGCAATACAATAAACTACGATACTGCTGGTAAAGCTGACAATTTTTGTAATCCTGATTTTTGCTTTTAAGTTTTCATAAAGATTTTTAAACCTTAAGCATCCTGTCCTCTTTTCCCTTTTTCCTGTCTCCTCCCCCAAATTTCCAAGACTCATGACATCCACAAATCAAATCCCATGGATTTTCCTGTTAATCCACTTCTCAGAGAAAACTTCCATATACATGCACTGAAGTTGCATATTTTCTATAACGATAATTTTTCTATTTATTTTATAATAATAATAGAATTATTCTATAATTCTATAACAAAAAAAATGGAAGAGCAGAGACGTTCAAAGATGGTCTACTTCGCTTCTGTACTAGGAAAGACTACAGGTTATTAACCAAGCGAGACCATGTAGATTAAAAAAGGCTCTATTTGCAAACAGAAGCAGTAGGTTGAATGTAAATATCCAAAGCTGTCTACAAAAAATAAACACTAAGACTTGACTGATTATAGAAAAGATACATCATTTCCTGGAAGATGGAAATTTAGGTTCGCCTCCCCTTTTTCCAAACTAGTATTCCTACTGAAATCTTCTTTTGATTTAGATTAAAAAACAAAAAAATAAAAATTTGAAGATTCACACACTGATTAAATATTCTAAATACTGTGAAAATAAATACATTTTGAACGATTAGCACAATTACATTTTCACCTCAGAAAGTGTGCAAACTGATTTTGAAAAGGCTGGGTCTGAGACTGATTTCTCTTTTGAAAAGAGTCCTTGCTGGAGTTTCTGGCTCCACACTCCCATCCATTATGCAGTTGTTAGAGCATCTATAGGTCCTCCTGGGACTCCTCTAAAATTTAAAACTGAAAACACGTATTTTCTTTCTTTCCTGCGTTATCCTGTAGGACTCCTTCGTGACAGAGACAGAAATCGCCCGATGCCTGTGCAGCAGGCACGCTTACATGCTACAACAGCAACCTGCTCTCCTGGATTGAACACGGGATCCTCCAGACTGACTCCATGAACCAGCTGACTCATCTGTGATTAAGCTCAGTTAAACTGAAGCTGCCTATACATAATTTTTTTCAGGTCATTCCCCCTTGGCAACTACGGAGGTGGAATCAGAGTAGTTCATAATTTTACAGCAAAACCTGTAGCATTTGCTAGGGAGAAGATACAGACCAGTGGTTGTTTTGGAAATATTCCTATAAATAAGGAATAAATATTCCTTCTCTGGCAGGATTATAAATATTAAACAAGTAAATGTCTATATTTGTATAAATATAACAAAATATGCTGTAATTACCATTTCTATTTTTGTAGTTCTTTTAAAGTAAAGCATCTATTTTATATTTAGGAGTTTCCATTTTGATTATACTCTACCTCTCTTGCTGTTTAAAATACTAACCTTTCCAATTCATGCACACATACAGCTACTCTTTCCAGCAAAGAATTACAGCAGGCTACTCACTGTATTACACAGAAGAGTTACCAAAACATTTTGCCCACTTTGTAAACTTCGCTCTCAAAATAACTTCCCTTTGCCCAGTCCCATGGGAATATAAATGACCTTATAAAACCTTCCAAACCAGACTGTAATGAAAATAAAGAAAGAGCCATTACAAGGCTATTTCCAAAAGCGTTGATTCTTACCATTACCTTCAATATTAATCCATTAAATTCCTGACACTACAGCACGAGCTCATCACTCAGGGAAGAAACGAAGAATATAGAGAGCTGTGTCGACAGAAACAATTTGCATTTTCTACTTCATTGGGAATAGATACGCAATTTTTCAACAGCTTTGAAGAGTTCATGCCTTCCTTGAACTCTGTTCTCAGAGTCTGTTCAAAGGGCAAAGTGTTGCGGCAAATGTTTTACGTCTCTCCAGGCACAGGCCCATTCAATTTTATCTCATATGACTTGAAAAGTAAGTTTTCATAGTAAAACTAATAGGGAAACTTTTCTTCACTCCCTTTTTAATTTTTAGGTACCATTTATCTTTTAACCACTTAGGTATATGTTTGATTTTTTTAAAAAAAGGAAAATATTTTATTACCTAATTTAATTTTGATTTTTTTTTAAAGCATTCTTTTTTTGTGTGTATGTCTTCACTGGAACTTGCTGACTTTATTAAAAGGCTTAAGGAATTAGGGCTGTGAATTCATCATGTTACTTAAGTATAAATTTATTTTTATTTTTTAATTAGAAGACACCAGTTGCTGTTATTAGGAAGAAAGTTTCTGCAATTAAGGATGCTTAATTAAAAACAAGTAAGGAAATTAGAATGGGCTTTTTCTTCCTATCCCACAATTTCCTGCTGGAATAAAATAAACTGTTCATAGAAGTTCAAATAAAGCTGTAAGCACATGCAGCACCATCCAATCCAGAGTATGTAACCTCCTACACCAAACAGGTACAGAGCACAAATCTGGAAAATCCGGCTGCCTTTCTGTCCTTTCTCTGCATATCTATAGCACATGTTTCATTTATGCCTAAAGAGCGTTAATTTTTCATCGGATACTTCACTTTGGTGTCCGCAGCATGGCGGATAACAAAGGCAGCCTGTTGTCTGCCCCGGGATAACGCAGATCCCGCCCTGGCTTCGGGCTTCGGCGGCTGGAGGCTCCAGCCTCTGCACGCGCACAGGCGGGGGCAGCATTTCGAGCAAACGTCAAGTTGCCTCAAGCGAACGGGCCCAGAAAGGAAAGCGAGGGCAGGGAGGCCCCGGCGTCGCGCACGGGGGAAGCGGGAAGGACCCCGGCCAGGCTGCTGCTCCGCTTCCTGTTTCGGGGAACGGGCAGCAGGGGGTCAGCAAAGGGAAGGAACAAAGCCACGTCCCTGTCCCTCCTCGCCGTCACCTTGGACGCCTCGGCTAAGCTGGCGCGGGGGCAAGTGCGATGTCTCAGCAGCTCAACGAGGGGCCGAGCGCTGGCGCCCCAAGCCGGGCTAAGGCTGTAGCCGGGCCCGGGACCACCGTGGGAAGAGAGGGGCTTTAGCCCGGCTGCCGTCCCGCTGGCTCCGGTGCGGCCGGAGTCGAGGCGGCTCTCGCACCGGGCGCCGCGCGAACCGGCTGCGCCCGTGGCGGCTCCCCCGAGCCGCGTGCCGCGCTCCGAGCCACCCGCCCGGCCTCGCCGCCCCGGGCTCCTCTCAAATACCGAACCGAAAGAAAAATTGGGGAAAAATGCATTAATCCTCAGTACGTTAGCTCTGAATTAACTTCCGACTCAATCAAGGCATATTTTTACTTAGTAGCTACACAGTACTCAGTTACCCTTCCTTTAAATGCCAGTAGTAAATGTGTCAAATCCTACAAAAAAACAAAAATAATCCCCGGGTAGGAAAAAAAAAAGCCAGTTACAGATTTCTCCCTTAGGCTGGCACTATAAAAACGTGAGCAACCGAAAAGGCAGTGCCGGGAGCGCCTGCTCTCCGCTGGCGAGGGCGGCCGCGCTAGCCAGGCACCGGCGCTCTCCCGGCGGAGGCGGCTTTGCCCTCCTCAGGCTGTGCCCGGCGGGCTGGCGCTGCGGAACCACCGTCCCAGCGGGTGCCCTGGGGACCGCGCCTGCTTGCGCCCAGCTGCGCTGAGTTACAAAGCTGACAAAATTAGCATGTTGGAAGAATTTGTTTAATTCCACACTCTTCCCCGGCTCTTTCCCTCTGCACAAATGAATAGAACTGACGGCTTTATTTTCATCAGCATAATAACAAAAGACACTGCTCTTACTCTAAATATTCAAAGAGTCAGCATCAAAACACATATGTTTTGCTACAGAAGCCTGGGAATCATTTACTTTCTCAAGGATCTGATGCATTTCAAGGTTCTTCACTTCCGATCCTACTATATATAAGAAAAATGTAAAGCGGCTAAACTCAATTAAGATTTCAGTTTGCCTTAAAATGCATGAACACTTAGCTCAAGCAAGAATAAAACAGCTGATGCTGTCACATCTGAGAAGCTTTCATGTGGGATTTGACACGAGAGCAATTACTGGTAGACGGATTTCCTCTATGAAAGCTGGTTGAAAAAAGGAAGGAGGGAGGGAAGGAAGGAAGGAAGGAAGGAAGGAAGGAAGGAAGGAAGGAAGGAAGG
>VZSV01000065.1:2313908-2335446 GCA_013398735.1 Nothocercus julius | reverse complement strand
CGCCTCGAGCGCGCGAGCGGCCAGCCACGTCCCGCAGGCTGCTCCCTAACCGGTGTCTGTATTCTGTGCTACCCTGAAAATCACTCCCGCAGCTCCCTAGAGTTTCAGACCTTCTAACACATTCTAAGCTTCGCGTTTGTACCTGGGATAGCCCTTCCGGTTGGATTCCTTTCTTCTTGAGCTGCAACACCACGATGGGCTTTTCTGTGAACGTCCTGGCTAGTCAGGAGCACTGGATTTCACCTTCTTTCATATGCTTTCTTTTTGAGGTTTATAGGTTTCATCATACAGAATTGGGTTTATTTAAACTTTGGTGGCTGTATAGAATATTATTTTTTTAATCCTAAAAATTTCCAGTATATTCTAATATATTTAACAGTGAGCAGGTTTTCTTGGAGGCATGATGGAGAAACTAGAAGAGACGGGTTTCCTTGAACAGATACATACCAGTTATCAACACCTTCTTTACAGATTTCCCTTTCCTTTTCACTAAGTACTTTTTCCTACATGATCAAGATGGAAAAATAGATGCTTTCAAGGTGGCAACAAGAGAATTTAAAGGCACAACACCATGCACTCATTTCTGACGCATTCCAATCTTGGCTCAGCTTTCTGCAAAAACAGATTAGTAGAATGATAGTAACAACAAAGTTTAAGCGTTGTCTTGTTTAAATGGCTTTCCATTATTTTATTGCTGTAAGCAAAAGAAGAAAAAAAAAATCTAAATGAACATAAATGAACTTTTTTTTTTTTCCTTCTAAAAAGAGGATTCAGCCAGTATAGCTTCCCATTTGACAGCTGCTTCTTGTTGAAAGCGCTCTGCCTTTTCTCCTGCTACATTCCCAGACAGAAGGTTTGGAAAGGACAAATCTGAAGACAAAGCACCTTGGAAAACCGCGTCTTACTCTTCAAGGAGAAACCACTTTTTGGACACAGGTTTCACAAGCTCTGTCACACAACATCCCTAATCAAAAGCATATTGGCTCTGTTCTTTTGAACAATCTTGAATCTGGAAGACACGGGCCTAGTGAGGACACTGGATAGCAGATACAGTCGCAAGGTAGGATGAGTCTGAGACATTTCCTTTTTAAATGCTGACGCAGTTGAAGGAGTTACAAGAATTGTTCTAACATGGGCATTTCTGCCTGCAGGCTATCATCACAAGCGGAACTGGGCAGGAAAAAGTATGGAGCAGAGAACAGCTGGAGCTGCCTATTCAAACAGCAATTTAAACTTCATCTGTCCTTTATTTTTTTTCTTGCAAAGAAATATTTTTAAACTACTTTTTCTGTTTTAACTTCTTTCAGAGGCTTACAAAAGTCCTACTTCTTAAATGATGGCCTTTGAAAATTACACCAACACTTTTCTATAAAAACACTAAAAATGTGCCATCTGTGGCATTTTATTCATCCCTTAGTGGTCAGTAATGTGATGAGAGGATTTAGCCAATAAACCCCAAATTCATGGTGGCAACTTAGAATATCTAGCTCAATGAACACTCTTTTGTATACATGGCTTTTATGCACTACGCTGGAATGTACAGATCTATCAGGGTAGATTAGCAAGATTAGTCCTTAACATATATGTATAATAAAATGTAACACCAGGTTTAATACAAACTATGGTTTCTAAGAAAATTGGGCTTATAAGAGAGGTTTACAATAAAGAATGCACCCATCAAGCTGCATAATAAACAAGCTAATGGAGAATAAATGGGAAGAAAGAAGTGATCTAATCCTATATGCTACTGTGCAATATTCTAGTCTCCAATCACAGGTAACAAGCTCTTACAATGAAAACAAGGAAGAAGCAGCTCTCAGCCTTCAATAAGCTTTCCGGGGATGAGAAGCAAGTGAAAAGTACCTGAAAGACCTGGCAGGACATACAAGCCCTGAAGAAGAAAGTTAGCTTCCCTGGCTTCTCAGGGGCCAAGGAAAATAATAAGAAAGACTTTTACTAATTTTTAAGCTTTTTAGAAAATACACACGCATACTCATAATTGCATTTCTTTTATATGATTTGGGGAGTAATTATTTCCAATTATCGCAACTCCGTGATTTAATTTTGTTTTGTTTCACTAAGGCAAGCCTATTTTTCTTTTATCTTAAAACCACTCCTGGTAACAAAGCTGTTTCCATATGATCAAGCTAACGAAGGTCACTCCATCCCTTTGCAAGTGCCATATCAAACAGAATGAACAGAATGCTGTCAAGTGGTTTCCACTACACACAAAGTGAATAATTCTTAGATGCTTTGTACCTTGCTACACAAAGTGGCAGCTGGAGACCAGACTAAACCGGTAGCACATCTAGAGAAAGCAGCTTCATGTACACAGCAAAAAGTAACTTCCAGGACTGAGCAGAGAGAAGGGCATGCAAGAGCTGCTGACCCGGAAATCAGGGCCTCCAGAATGCATGCATTAGTTTATCAACTTTTGTATTTATACTGAAAAAACATAAATAATCACATTTCAAACATAAGTTTTCATTTTCATTCCTCACTAAATGGAAAAGGGAACAAATCATGGCATCCATAAAGTGAAAGGGCATCTGTTTCTCATGTTAAAATCTCTTATAATCCATAAAATTCTGACCTATAGAAATAAATCCTTATGTAAGGAAAAATCATATTCTCCAGGATTTAGTATAAAACAGGCAAAAAAAAAAAAAAAAAAGCTGATTGTACATTTGGTAGAAATTACAGAAACTAATAAACACAGGTACGTGCATGTATACATACACAACATATACAGACGTGTTTATTTAGCAAATGGATTGACAGATGAGGGAATGAACTTCTGATACCTCTCTATTACAATCAGAGCCTTAAGAAGAAAGTGGAGGACATTGGTGGGGAGGTGGGGTGGCTCCCGCTGCGCCACTCAGTCCCCCTGCCCCGTTCAGGGCTGCTGTGCAGGCAGCACATACAGCGCCAGCACCATCCCCTGGCTGCCCCAGAAGCAGAGCCATGGGGAAAAGAATAAACTTTCTTCTTCTGCAGAGACCCAGCTCTTTGCGTGATATCAAAATACAACTTTTCAGTTAGATTATGCTAACTGAAAAACCACCGGGTTCCCTTAAGAGCATGATTTAATTCTTTCACCATGTCTGTAATATCCAAATGCCCTTGCAGCATGTAAGAAAGAGCAACTGTATTTACTGAACTCCCACATTACAATGCTTCATGCATTAGCTCCTTTCTTAAATACTCAACACATTAGTATGAAGGCTTACACCAATTTTACAATATTTGGACTGACTGAAGATATCCAAAGCTGAGGCTACAGGATTATGACTAATCTGATCAATTGGATGAATCAATAGAGGTAATGTAAGTAATTAATTTCCATTTCAAATTTACTGAAAAGTTTTCAAAGAACTTAATAGGAAAAAAATCATTAATTTATGTTTCTTAAAAAAAAAGTAACTGTTAATTAGAAATTACTAGACACTTCTGTATTTATCTTTGCCCAAATGTCTTTTACTGCTTTTTTTCTAGAACTGCTTTTTTTTTTTTCTAGGAGAGAAAACAGTTTATTACTAATCTAATTATTCTTTGCCATTGACAGCATTTGTAATAATTGCCCTACCTATGAAAATATTTAACAAAACTGTCTTCAGAAGAAATACAACTTATCTGTAAAGGGACATAAAATTAATGAAATGATCTTCTCCTTTCTCTGAACATAAGCAAGAATGCTATTAGCATTAGCAAAGCCCATCAGCTTTGCCGAGGCTTTCACATCTTTTGTACTTACTGATGCAAAAACCAGGAGGGCCGGTCTTGCAATTTAAGTCCAAAAATGTGTGAACATCATTACCTACCTAACGAAGCATGCAGGCAATGAATTGAAGAATTCTTATGCCACAGCACTCAGTGTTGCCATTAAGCATTCACGTTTACACTGTATTTTCTTAAAGGCAGCAGCCGACTAACTCCTGCTGTTTAGCATAAGACTGACTTTCCAAATATGCCTCCCTGCATCTGCTAATCTGTACACCCATTTGCTCTGGCATTACATTTAATAGATCCAGGTCTAACTGTATGGGTAAGACTGTGGGAGACTGAGAATACCAAAAATACTGAGGAACTTGAAATGGACTTAGGAATTCTGAGAAAGTCTGAAAGCGAGGTCCCAAGTTACTGAAATTAAGATCTGGATATTTATATTTCTATTTTTCTCCTTCAAGACCATAAATAACTTCTTTAGAAGATGTCTACTTCCCATAAAAGCCCTAATTCACAACTGAGAGTTTGTGATTGGTCTTTTTACAATGGATTCACCAAAAATCTTTTCAGTCTGTTATTTCATATTAGATATCATTTGATTTATCAGGGTAACTATAGCCCCACTTTTTTCTGTCTTTTTTTTTTCCCCCGACTTTAACTCGCAAGATGCAACTCCTCTACGCTGCAATGGTCGCCCAGCTTCTCTCCCAGGCTCGATATCTACCATGCCTAATGGAGATGCCACCACCTCCTCCCTGTACATTTGCCTGTTTGGAGTCTACACCTCTCTGTCATTATGTAAAGAGGGATCCTCGAGATCATTCTGTTTAGGTCACTGTGTCACCTACTATGTAATGGGTCTATTGGCGAGAAAAGTGAAATATGAGTGGCTAACCTCCAGAATTTACAAGCTAAATTTCCCTTCTTTCCCTTTTTAGCATGATAAAGATTGACATGATCCTGCGACAGCTGCTATCTGCTAAGCACGTATCCAAAAGCTTCCAAGAGCCACCATTTTTACAGTATCTAAGTTACTGAAAACAGCAACAGGATGAAATTCTGAGGATTCTATACAGTATTTCATTGTAAGTTAGCATAAGGAGGATTCTGTAAGCTACGCAGCAAAACGAAATCCCTGCTTGTGGAACCACCCACCAACTTCTCAAAAAAACAACTCCCCCACGGACTCATCCAGTATTTACTCAGGTTGGGCTTTCAAAGGAGCTGTTCAGAACACTGTCTTTTTGTCACTGGTTTACTCCCAACTCAAGCAAACTAAAACCATGCCATATTTATATCAAGGATAGCCAAAAGTACAATCTGCAGACCACATGTACTCCAAAGTGCTTAACTGCATTATCTGAGAACAGCTGCAGCTCCCAATATACCTTCCTTGTGCAGTGGAAGGACCATTTTTCCATTTTGGAAAAAGAACTTGGACACACTGTACACCAAAAATCTGCATTTGCCTGATATCACTGATTATGTGGCATCTAAAATTGTAATCTCTGCAGACCAAGCCCTTTGTCTGCTATTTGTACTGTAATTACCACAGAAAATGGTGGCCTAGCGTAAATGAAATATATATTGTCCTGCAACAGCTCTTAAAATAATGCTGTGGACACTGAACGCACATTGAATTCTGGATGACCTGTAAATGGAGGAGTTCTTTGATCATACTGTGAAAACTTATTTACTGAATAATTCTTTTATTTTATATTTATTTCCATATATTTTTATTTCGACTGATCTGTTCAGAACAGCTAGCATAGCTGTTCTGTTTATATCGACATGGATAAAATAAAATGGATACTTATGCTGTGCACATACACACAGTCAAATTTACAGTATTCTGTGCAATATTCTGTACGTTTCTACCACAGTACTACACCAAAACACTGTCCAAAATAACAAAACCTTGTATATGTCACTATACAAGCAGAGCAGGCTAAAAAAACTTGTCTTCTGGGCACATGTAACAGAGAAGAACTCAAAGGTACCAGATATTATCCCACTCTTTAATGTAAAGAACTGAACATAATGATATTATGAGACTTCTCTAGAGTTACAGAGAAAGTCTATAGCATTCTTGAAAATTTCATCAAGCTCTTATTGATTTTGACATTGCAAAAAGTTTGTACCTATGTATTTTCATTCCCTAAATACTCCATTAAAAAAAAAAAAAAAAAAAAAAACTTAAGGCAAAAATACTCCACATGCCATCATATAACAGATTTTAGGCTAAAGGAGCTAGGCAGTGCTTACTGTTCAGTAGGCTGCTTCCTTTAAGGAAAAAAAATGAGAATGATGGTATGTACTGCTCTGATGCACTTACATATTTACAAGGAAGGGAAAGAAGTTCTGCTTTCATGGTTTTGGAAGCCCAGCTTTTTGACACACTCTCTCAATTAAAAGCATTCTCCCACAAACTCCATCAGGCACATTAGGATTTCTCTTCATGGCCCCAAATTTCTTGTTATCCTTGTCCTGCTTCTTCTTTTACTCATTAAAATTACAGACACAATTAAATGAATCTTTAGTTCAAATCTTGATCCTAGCATTTGGATGCCAGGTCATGTTCCAGCTAAATGAACATACAACTGCTTGTTCTTATATTAGGCTGCTAGGAAGGTGGTCAGAAACTCCTTCATTTTCAAAGCAGTGGGCGATTTCTCTCTAACAAAAGCCATCCTGAAGGTATCTGTCAATTCACAGAACAGTATTTTTGCCACTGATGGCAGCCTAAGTCATTGCCCTTTATAACTTACTTCAAACATACTCATCCGGAAGAATGGATGGAATTTACAAGCAAAAAGCCACCACAGAAGCACAGTTGTGTTATTCGTTTTGTTCCCATCAACTCACTCAAAGGTTTATTAACCTTGAGAAGTCAGAGGTGTCTCAAAATGATATGTGAAAAGCAGTAAAATCAAATCTAAGAGAGGAAATTATGTCTAAAACTAAATGTCGCTATGTGTTTCTTTCACATTGTATCTTAAAACAAAAAATCACTGCCTGTACAAAACAATAAAAACACTGAAATAACTGACAAAGGAGGCTATTATGCTTTTGAATAAGTCAATACACTTGTATCTAAACATGACAGAGTTTTCCTGTCTATTCTTGCATAGCTAGGCTATAAACAGAGCTCTGGTCTGAGCTAACTTAAAGTAGTATAAAAATAAAGAAAGTGCCGGAAAGATGTGAACAGAGAAGGGGGCAGTCAGGGGAAAGTTAAGTTCAACTGATTAGGTAAAACAGTATTTCCTGCATGGGAGACAAAGAAGATGGTAGGAACTGAAGAAAACACAAAAAAAGGCACCTGGGAATACACCTCAATAAGTGCAGAAAACATCCAGTGAGTCCGGTTGTGATAATCAGCCAGTTAGAAGTTATAAGCCAGCTACCTGCCTAAATAGGGTGTCAATCCTGAAAATACAGTAATACACTTCTTAGGTTGGACTCAGTGTTGTGTTAATCGCAGTCGCCTATTTTACAGTTAGGAGTCCTGGCAGAGCACACGGAGGTCTTCCTACAGAACTCCATTTATAAACCTATCAAATAATATGATGGACCGCACTCAAGATAGGTAGTAATTCCAAATACATCTGAATGACACAGAGAGAAGAGAATGGCAGAATTCACTGCTTGTGATTTTGGAAGGATGAAAAAGGACTCCACAACAGTCTGAGAAGTTCTGCTCCAGTGTAACTGCTACAGATTTCAAGGTAATAGCATTTTGTCCTCAAAGTCAAGCTATCTCTCAAGCTATCTGCCAACCCCCATTTCATGTTCATTTTCTTTCCATAGTTTTCTAGACATGACTGGAGACCTGATTTTGAAAGGCACAGGACCAGAAATTCACAGGCTGCCAAGGAGAGAGGCATGCACTTGCTGGATCCAACCTAGCCCTGTTTAGAGTCCACAGTGGGGAGAAATTCAGGTGCAAACCATCTCTGCTATACATACTTGAAAGATACGTAATGTCACCTAACAAACACATGATCACGAGGACATACAGCGATTTCTACCTTCCTTGATCTTACCAGAGTGTACCTGCATAACACACTATATTGTAAGTGTGCTCTGGCATATCTCCATATTAAAATACTCGTGTGTTTCTTATTTTCTGTCCTAAAATGTGCTAGTGAAATGTTCTACCCTTACAATCCTGAGATAAGAGGGAAATGCAAGAGAGGAGGAGGAGCTTTTGAAGAGCTTCACATTTGCCTAGCACCGTGTTCTTAAACATTCCTCACAAGGCCGTGGGGCTGTGAGTTTTAGAGACTATCGATTAGATTAGTTGGACTTGGAATCTCATCCTCCGTGGCACTTCCTTCCCTCCACATTTTACTCATCACATTTTTGCAAGCAAACTGGCTTCTTTCTGAATACCCGACTCCCCTAACCTAGAAAATGAAGAGACCTCCGCGTTGCTATACACATGGAATTCCCATGAGAGTCGAAGGTTTTCACGAAGACACTGAGAACAAAGGCAGAGAGTTATTCAAAGCCTGTCTGTTGAATTATGCCTCCTCTGGAGCGTAAGAGAAGGAAAAATGCCCCTAACAACACTATTAATAAGACTTATCTTAGTAGGGGCGCAGGCAACAGGGCTTGAGGAGAGGAACTACCTGCTGACAGCTTGTTAACAAGACTTGCTGCTCATTTGTGTCTGCTCACAGCTCAGAGCTTATGCTCTTCTAATTGGTGACTAGGTAGGCTGAAAAGAAGGCAAGAGAGCTAAAGTTACATAAGCTTTAACCATCTGGCTAAAATCACCTCCATCACCGTAGCCTCCAAAGTGTTCAGGCAACAACAGAGCAAACTGCAAAACACTTAAAGGCTTGATTTTAGTTTGGCACTATAAATTGGAAGATTTTCTTCTTCTCTGTCCTGAGTGACTATCTCTACCAACTAACTCAGTCTCTAAATGACAACCAGCAGAGGTTTAAAAACAGAAAACACAGAAGAGAGAGCCAAACACCAGCTCTCCCACCGTGCCACACTAAATCCTGCCCCAGGTTTGATCCCTTTTTGTCAGGCGATGGTGTTCCCCAAATCTTTCACACTTGGCACCGAACCTAAGTCCTTCGCAGCACCAGGTGTGCTAAAGAAGTCGTACAGCTTTCACTCAAGAACACACCCAGAAATGGAGGAAGATCATCCTCCAGGAGCCCGACATATTTTGTGGGGAGCACCATGGTACCTAAAAGCAAGCAGCTTAGTTCTTGCCCTTCGTCCACAGAGCTTCCACTGAGAAATGGTATAGAATTCTACTTCTCCGATCATCTGGAAACTTCTGGGACATGATCCGTCTGCTTTTAAAGGAAACCTCTTTGTCATGTTCTAAAATAACTTCTTACTTTTTAAAACGTCCCGTAACTTTCTCACAAATCCTGTAACCGACAAATTGTGCCAAGAAAGTGCTTTTAAATAAGGCAGTCTTTACAGTAACACACTATCCCTTTTGAAGTCATAATTTTCCTTGACATTTATGTTTCTTTACAACCAAAAATTCCTCCCATTCTGCATTTCCATGGCATAGAAGCCACACAGGACTAACGATTAAGCTCTCAAAGTTTCAGCTCCAAAGATGATCATCAGGTTGACTAATAAACATTGCAACTTTATGGCAATAGCTTTAGGAAAGCCATTATTCACGCTCTGGGAAGGTGCTGAAATATGGGTAACTCAGAGCACACCAGGGTTTATTCAATAGCTCAGCTATAAAAAATAGACAAGATAAGTGGGCAGAATAAAGTATACAAATGCAGCACCCTGTCATTTTCCTCTTACCATCGTGGTACTAGGAGTGTGACTACTGTTTGACAAATTCCCGATTATGAATGTGTTTGTTTTTTTCAAGGCGGTAAATTCTTGATTTGTATTCAATAGCACTGAAAGAAAACCACATGGGCGGCAGTACCTGTGGAGACAGTTCCAGTCACAGAACGGCTGAGGTTGGAAGGGACCTCTAGAGACCATCTGGCCCAACCCCCCTGCTAAAGACATCTTATATATTATTTAAATACATTTTTTAAGATGTTGAGAACAACAGTATGGCTGTAATTCACTATGAAGTTTCCAATCATTTTGTTGTGAAAATGTTGATGAGCTATCTATCTATTCAACTGAATGAATTTAACTATGTAAAAAAGGGCCTTTTAACAGAGTTGTAGAGAGACACTCTCAGTATTTTAAGCATAGGTCTATTAACCACTAATTATAGCATATGGCTTTTCTCTACAAAAAAAAAAGAACACTCTGGAAGATTTCCTCTATAAATTATTGATATATTTGTGGACTTGCTTTAGAAAACTGTCAAAACAAATTTCAAAAGGAACTATTTTATCCCAGTAATTTAATTCCTGATCAAAATATTCTTCCCTGAAATGCTTATACTTATTGCTATTAGGTATGCACTTAATTTAATAGAACTTAATCAAGCTCTTAAATAATATTTTGAGAGTTCATTGCTGAAGAAAGATCTGCATTACTTTTTTTTTTTTTTTTTTTTTTATAATCTTAAAAAAGAAGAGTCTTTGGCCAGTGACAGATTTGTTCTTCATACAGTTCTATAAATATTCATTTTTATACCTCCTCTCTATCACTTGTACAGTCAGCAACCACATTGCAAAATGGGAATGTAAATTACTCACAAAGTTAAACTTCAGAAAGGTTACTCACAATTATTTTCTGTGTGCGTGTGAGAGAACACAGCAGTAGGAAGGCCTGCTATTTAAAGTTTCTAACATCTCCAGGATCCAGCAAGATATAAAGTATCATTCACAAGTACTTTGGCATTTCTCATTCTAACACTGTAAATCTGTTTTTGCAGACCTGGGGTAATATTTGTATATTGACTTGTTACTGTCTATATATGCCTTTTATAGTCTCCTGCACTCTGAAGGAACTAATCGTGTTGCAGCTGCTGGTGGTCTCAAGGGAAGCCCACACCGTGCAGGCCTTGGTTCCGACCCGCGACGTGCCATCGTCACCAGCGTCACTCTGCCCAAATACACGAGCTAAACAACCCCAGCGAATGGAAGCCGCCAGTGTGTCACTCAGCAGCTCCGAACCCTCCCTCATCTATTGGCAACACATTATTTATTTCTCATTTTCAGTGTAGAAAGTTCAGTGTAGACTGTTGATAATTTCACAGTAGTTCAAATCAAATTCAAACCAAACAGAGCAGTATCCATGTTCATAGCATGACATATGGGGCGGGGGAATCATGCATGTGAAAGTTATTACTGTGTTTTTAAAGAAATACTTTACAATATTGCCAATGTGGCATATATTAGGAAAAAAAAAATACCTTACAAGTGTCACATTGTGAAGTCCTCTACAGATATAGATTTTTTTTTCTAAAAATATCTCTTTGAAATTCCTAAGCAATAAATAGTCCTAAAAAGAATAAAATAAAAAAAGAATATAAAAGAAAATAAAAAAAGAATAAAATAAAAGAATAAAAAGAATAAATAGTTCAGCTATACCACCATAAATTAACTAGCCATGGAAAAACTTTCATGAATCTAGTAGGTCGTGAGTCCTTAGAAGACTGGATCAAAAATTGTTCTGCTATTACTTTACCTCAGTGCACTGCAGACGGTCACACCTTTTACATTTCCAACAACAAATATTTTGCTTACTCTACAATTATTTCATTAACAATAGGACAACTGTGTGAGATTTTCAGGTACTTGAAAGAACATAAAGAGACATGGTAATGGTCTCTGCCTGCTTCACTGTAAGTAGAAGCTCTACAGCCAAGATATTGACACCTTCAGCACAGAAAAGTAATTGCTCTGTCAGGGGAGAAATGAAACTTGTATTCAGTAAATTCTAAATAAATCAATGAGTTTGGAAGTTCTTATAAATAAACATTAAGGAAGCCATCATGTAAAATACATTTGCCACACTACTAGCCACAGATGCAGAGCAGTAATGTAGTTTGGCTGCCCTGCATTCTTTCATGATTTACAGACTAGTAATTTTCTTTCTTTTGATGCTATGTAAGAAAGAAGCATTTAATCTATCTTATAACACAATTTCACTTGAGGTGAATTGCAGTTTTCCAACAGAAGGAGAGTTAGTCATGCATACAATTCACATTAGGGCTTATGGGAATTGTTTTTGCATTTCACGTAAAGTCTACAATTCTTATCTTCAGAAGACTTGTCTCATGGAATAAAAAATAAAGCACATACAAGAAAATACTGATGGGGGAAATACATAGATAGGCTTTGAACAGAGCTCTAAAGCTAAGCTTTACGTACAAACTTCATCTGAATTCAACAGAACATGTGATTCTAAAATTAATCTGCGTGTCACAAAGGAACTAGTTCTTATGTAATATGCAAGTGTTACCCATTTCTGCTCAAACTTCAAATAAAACAAATGTAGCTTTCTTCTCTAAGTAACATTATGTTTCAAGGTCACAAAGATAATAACATTTAAGAAATGTTGTTATTTTATACAGCACCTAGTATATAGCACTGTGGCTACTACTAACAGCACAGTCCAGACATATAATTTCGAAGTATCCTGGCAAGTACTCCCATGATGGCAAAAAAACCCGAAAGAGGTCATGAATATTTTTTTTCAAGATTATGAGAAAAGGGAAGCTTAGCCTACAGCTACACCCAGAAAGTCATCCATTCCAGAGAGCACCAGGCCAAGATGTACCGAATAGTCTGCGTCCACATGGGTCGTGGTTAGTGTCATCTGAGGTGGACTGGCTGCGCCCACATGCACAACATTTGGTTTAGATGCCACATGGCACTTCTATGACCCTAAGAAATTAATTTGTGTGTGTTCTTTAGTTCTAAGTACTTGAAATAATAACCACAGCGCTGTACCAGTCCACCACAGAGCTGTTTTAACAACATGACCTTGACATTATGTGCTTCATGCTAAGATGAAGGCCATAAGGACATGATGCCACCCAAGGGGACACTACTACTTCTATAGCACTGGAGAAGTTGGTAGAGCAGAGGGAATAAGACTTGATCTACTCACTTGTCTTTTCATCTCACGCACAAAAAATTGGTTTATTCTGAAAGCCAGGAGGGAAGAACTAACAGAGACATACATATTATCAAATACCAGGAATTTGGTAAATTGGGGGGAGTAGAAGAAGAGGCTGCAGTTGGCCACCAAAGATGTAACTGAAAGGTTCCTATAACCTCGTGACTATACTCTAAAAAATCATTTTCCCCCTTTAAGAACAAATATATTTTATTACCTACAATAAGCACATTACAAATTTTCTGCACCATGTTTTTAACTATAAAAACAAATAATATGAAATTAAGTGAAAAAACTATATAGATAATCACTTTCACTTGCATTTACTCTCCTTGTAATCTGGGAAAACTGTATGAGAACTGTCTCCTGATAGAACTCTCCTTCTCATGGCAAATACATGGAGTGCCTGAAACATGCTGTGATTATCCAGTACCACAATAACTTCCATATTTCCTGAACATCGTATGAGAGTAGAAACACTCACTGCGGTCAGTAATTATTGTTCTGGCCTCTTGATTGCTGGTCTTGTTTTTCAAATTTTGGGCTGCAGTTCTGAGTTCGTCCAGCTGGGGACGTCTTTGCTCGAGATCCTGTAGTATTGCCTGGTTACACACAAATGAAAAAAAAAAGAGTGAGAAAACACTATGTAGAGCTGTTGAGAAGACCAGACGACCATGTATAGGGAATTATATATTTTGCAGTTTGATTAAAAAAAAATTATTTACTGCTCAAATAGTATGAAGAACTTGGCTTAAGCTTTCAAAATATTGTCATCAGTCTTTATATAAAGATCAAGCATAACTTGAAATAATCACTAAAAAATAACCAGAAAGCTAAATGCAAAATAACAGTATTTTCTCTCCTTTCTTGTGAAAGAATAAGCTACTTCCCTCTATAAAATTATAAAAGGAACACTATCCTCTTATACACTCTTAGAGTTTTCAGTGTATAAAGATACAGGAGTTTACATTCTTACCATATTACAAGAGATTTTTTCTAATAACTCCTGAAGTCGAATCAATAATATAATTTTCATTTCTTAATGTTTAAAGACTTTTTAATTACTTTTTATTGGTTTAAAGTCAACATAAGACTAGCTAGATTAGATATAATGAATAAGAACTCAAGGAATGTATGGCATATAAGATGCATGCAAATAAATCTATTAGTTTAATCTATATTGAAGAATTAGGGAAAAGCAAACAAGGAATCAGTTCAATGGTTGCCCAGATAAGAATTATTCAAGCATGTATTTGAAAGGCATGGAACAAATCCAGCAACTTTAAATCCCTGTCCTTCAGTTTCCCGAAAAAAAAAGATGCTAATTAGTTTTTTCCTGACTTGGAAGTTGGATATATATTAACTTATTAAAAAGTGACTGCCCATAATTTTGAGTCAGAACAGTATATTGTCAGACAGCTAGTAGCTACAGTATAGCTGCTAAATAAGCTAACATGAAAGGTCAGCGCAGAACATTTCTTTTCAGGGTCCTCGTGGACAACGGGTAGAAAACCAGCAATATGCTCACATGTTTAGAGACTATGTAGGTGAAGGGGTTTATTGGCCTAAAAGTTATTTTTTGCTTGCTTGTTTTTTCCTTCAAATGCTTTTATTCTAAGTAATCATACATTATTTTAAAAAGGTGTTATTCACTGACTGCTCTGCATGAAAAAGACCTGCAGAATCTGATCTTGAATCTGGCCATCTAACCTGGGACTAAAGAGTGACGTAATTTCACCAAATTGAGGGTGAGAAGTAAAAGGCCTAAGATTGTTTTCTGTTGAATAAGGCTAACCAAAGAACACGAGTGCATCACTTCCAGTAACTACAGCACACTCATGAAAAGCAGCCTCCTCAGAATTTCTGTTCTGTCAGGACAGAAAGCAAGGTAATTCTCAAGACACGCATAGCTATAAGCAGGTGAAATTCTTGCCTTTACACTTCTGCATCAGAAGGTCTTTTAAAATCTGTTACAACTGGCTTCCTAAACTTGTGCCCCAAAGTGTTTTAACCTGCGCAGTAGTTGGACTGTATACAGACACACGCAGTTAAACCAGCAGCTGTCATGATTAGGGGAGGAACAAATATTTCTTATTAGAAACGTCTGCTCAGTGAAAGTCCCACGTGTGTTTTCCAAAAGTCTAAAAGGACATCTTGAAGTCCTTATGGCAGTATATTTCTGCTTCCTCCTTTCAGAGAAGCAGCATATTTCTCCTTCCTCTGATTCACACAGTCTGACTTAACTTGGTCAATTCTAGTACAAGGACTTAGCAAAACTACACTCCACATAGAAGCTCCAATGGAAGCCTCAGTAGAAATATCTGCTAAAATACATCATTCCTGTGTCCTTCTGTGATCCTGTAGCATAAAAATAAGCAGCAACACTTAAGCTCTACTGATCTTGAAATATTATATTCAAAAATATATTCTATGATAGGATAAAATAATCATGCCAACTGACTTCATGTGTAATGAAAATATAAATTATATGAAAAAGATGAATGTTTTAATGAATGCAGGTTTAAAAACCATAAAATTATAGTTTGAGAAAAAAATATTAAGAGTACTTGGTGAAAATCATCTGGACTTCAGAAAAGGAAGCCGAGGCAAAACATACATTGAGATACTCATGAAAAAATTGACAAAGGCATTCAAATATTTACTATTATAAAACTGCTTCCTTAAGTAGAAATTCAATGAAAACTCTTAGAAGACACTGTTGCAACAGCCAAGGCAAGAAAAACTCATTAATAGGGGCACCTTGGTGGAGGCACAGCAGATGCACCAGAGCAGATGCCTCTGACTCAGAAAGCCTGCACACTGAAACACATCTTCTGGGTTATTTAAAATTGGGTAATACAAAAATAAGACTTCTTATGGAAGGATTTTCAAGAGAAGTTAAACAGAAATCTATCCAGTCCACCTCAACATACAGAAAACGCCGGTACAAAGACTAAGGGAATCACAGACACTAAAAGGATTTTTTATTTTATAAACACCTATATTCTTGTCATATAATACGCCTTTATTTTCACTTATCTAATATTATGCAAAGGTACCAGAATGTGTACTGCAAAATATTTTAAGCTATAAATAGCTGTTAAATAAATGTAATAAATGTAGTTTAACATGACTAGGTCAACAAAGAATAAGGATCACTATAATCCAAGGTCACAGAAATACGTCTTTAAACCCCCAAAAGAGTAATTTTTTCCTCCATATACCTATTAATGCCAACATAATAGTACTTGGTGACACCATCACAATGGAGAGCTGATATTCAGTCATCAAACCTGTCCTTATTTTTTTAAAAAGTGCTGTTGAGGCACTTTCAACAATCTTTCCACATCTGCGAGCAGCAGCTGCTCAAAAAAAATAAACAATAATTTAAAAAAAATCTAATTTTCAGGTTCCTAACTTTTATGGCTTATTTACATGAAGGGGGTTGAAACAAGGGACAAATTGTTTAAGTCAGCAACTGAAATAACTTGTATAAGAACTGATAAAAAAGAAATCAGGAAGAACGAAACAAGTGAAATGTGAGAAATACTTGGTGGAACTGTAGGGACTATGACAGAAAATTCAAACACTCACTAGTTTTCTAATGGGCAGCATTCTGCAAATGGAATACTTGTCTCTCCAGCCAAGTGTGCTGCAGCTTATACAAAATAATCACATGATCTCTAAAAATCTCTTCATTTTTTATATAGTTTCATCTTGACTTGATAGCAAAAATTATTAAATTGGAATGTCTGAAATTCCATGATGATATCAAGCCTTAAACATTCAACTAATCATGAGCTAAAGCTGATTAGGGGTGCTGGCTATTTAGTATCAGAAGCATCTTTTCTCACACCACAAACATGATTTTGCTGCAAGTCAAATGTAAACAAGAGCCAAAGCTGATGTTCTATGACAAACTTTGTGACTGTGCCTGGCTCTACAGGTTTCTTCAGGGAGATTCTGGGCCTGTTTAATTCCTGTTTTACATAAGTTTAAGTTAAAAAAAAATGTGTCTGAAAACAATGGACTCAAAATACCATAAAAATTGAAATATTGTTGGGTAAAGTAGGCTCCCACATTTTCTTTTCAGGATGTATCTCACTGGTCCCCCTGGCAGTAGTAATGATCACACCTTTCAGTTTTCTGAAGTATTTACATGCTACCACACATAACCTGGTATCTGTTTTCTGTCTGTTTAAAAAAAAAAAAAAAAAAAAAAAGGTAGGAAAGCTAACAATCATTGAGCCAAAAGATGATGCTTCAGCAAAAGGAAATTTGTAACAGACTTGCTGGATGAAGAGCAATCCGGAAGCACCATATTGCTCTAATCAACACATGGCCAAAGACTGAATCTTCCCAACTGGGGTTTATCTTGACTCCCCACCAATACTGTATAACAAAACGATCAAGTGCACCACAAATGAGCCAGTGGACCCCAAGAGCAATTCCTGAGTTGAAAAATGAATATGGGAGGGGGAGCAAGAAAGACACATTTTTCTTCTTATTCATCGCTTCAAGTTTGTAGTTCCATTAAACAGGTTTTGAGAAAATGGTATGCTTGATTTTTCAAAGACCTTAGACTCTAAATCTCAAATCTAAACACAATCTGACCCAATTACTTCCTTAGCAAACTTTATAGCCATGACAACTTTTACTTAAGACCGTGTTTACAAGCTGGATGGTTCTCTAAATATAATGTGTTATATACATACCTAGAAAGAGAGCAAGCTTTGGAGAAAGGCTTGCTTACCATTTCAGAAAATGTAAACATGTAACACCTACAACTCATCTGCATAATAAAATTGGCTTTGTTAAATTATTCCACCCAAGCACAACTTGCAATTTGTTTCTCATCAGTAAGCAGGAACAGAATATGAGAGAAAATGATTGCTTACATATTCTCTACATTTAAAGACAAAATTATGAAATGGCAAAAGTAAGTAATTTGACCTGGCCCTATTTAAGAGAAATTCTGCTTTAGCTATTGTTTTGTGTCTTCCCTACAGAGCGCATACAATTTTAGGAAAATAGGAAGAACTTGAATTACTGTTTGGCAGCACTGCTAGCTGATTGGCACCTGTCAGGAAAATCAAAATGTTAACAGAAGGAACATTGTGGCCTGAGTAATTTATGTAGTTTAAGTTTTCAAAAGGAAACACTTTAATATACACTTAGTGTCTGCTCAGAAATTGCCTAAGCAGCCTTCACTCACTGCTGGCTTAGGGAATAAATCAGGGATGCTGTGGAAAGTCACAAGTAACAGTTTATCAGGTGCCTCACTGAACTCATGAAAATGAATCATGGAACTTCTTGTATCCTTTTTGTGACAGTCAATCTACAAATAATATCAGTGGTATGAAAAAGGTCTGGTGTGCTGAACAACTGAGAAATTTTAGTTAGTTTAGTTAGTTTAGTTAGTACTTGGAAGCTACGACTGTGAAAAATGCTGTATTACAACATGCTGCAACTGCACACTAAGTAAACCAAAGAGAACTAATTAGGAGACTAATTAACTTGGATCTCCGGGCTTTGACCAACAGCGTGTGGTGATGACTGAAGTTAGGAGAGGTCTCCCCCCTCTCCCCCTGTGCTGCTGCCCTGTTGACTGCGGAGAAGGACCTGCAGAACCTCCACCCACGCAGGGAAACCAGCAGCCCTGGCTGGGGAGCAGCCAGGACTGGCACTGAGACCGCGCAAAGGTTCTCCTGAACCCCATCAAAGCAAGGTCCCTATGGAAAGGGGACTCCACACAGCAGAAGAGAAAAAATGGCTTAGAAATCTGAGCTCACCGGGATGAATCATCCTGCTCCAGAAGCACATGGGGCAGGACCTTCTACTCATCCACAGAGTCAGCAAGGAAAACCATATGCAACACAGGTCAGGCACACGAGTTTTTTTGAAGGTACAAGGAATAGTCTCCCTGGGAGGCTCAAAATCAATCTAGCCCCCTAAATATTTCTTACAGCCTTCACAGATCTGGGTACTGATCTTGGGAAAAGGTGGCATAGACATGCTTTGCAAGAGAAAGGTGGCAGGATTGAAAGTAAGTACAGCAAAGCAGGAGCCGCTCCGGCCTCAGAGCTCAAACAGGGGAAGCAAACGGAAGTTCACCCAAAGCTAAAAGGATTTTCACACTTGGAAAAGAGGCTGCAGAGATTTCAGAATACAGTGCAGCAGATCTCTTAGAGAGGGATCTCCAGTCTAACAGGCACTACTTAGAGGCAGCTACTCAGATATAAAATTCAATAAGCCTAATTAATAAGACACTACCCATTTTGTCCTTTTAAATCATTCCTATCATCCTTTACTTGTAGTCAACATAAAAAGAAAGAATTATCTGATATAAGGAGTTCCATTTCAATACATCAGCATAAAGTAAAGGAAGTAACCATAAGAGCTCAATTGAGACAAAACCCTTGCCTTTCTAAACTCTCACTCTCTGGACACAGCTCTTGTCAAGAGAATAATACATAAACAGGGACAGAGAAGATCTGTGTCTTTGATGGTGTTTACGATGGCAGGTTCTTGCTGAGCTAACCTGTAACTCGGTGCCCCTCTTTTATACTGGTATTTAAGAAAGGCTACAGGCTTTCAGAAAGGATACAGGTTTTTACCTGGTTCAAGGAACCAGGAATTAGACTAAGAGTTGCAATTGCTAGAATGCGAGACTAAAATATATATATATCTAAAAGATGATTTCAAGTTGATCTTCATAACTACTATGGTACCTTAAACTATAGTATAAGGAATGAGGGAGGACTAAAGTCAGAAGTGCCTGAATTACCGGGTTTTCCTGGATTACTGGAGAGCCACAAACAATCCAGAGCCTTCAGGAACATCATGTGGTTTGGGAAGATTAGCTATTATCTGCGAATTAAGATCTCCAGACAAGGCATTTTTTGACAGATTGTGTCATTTCCACAATAATCTGTAATAAAATCTTCCAACTGATGACTACTGGCAGCTACCTCGGGTGTCACCTATGGAAAAGGAAGCAGTGAACAGAGGGGCACCGTCCAGGAAGCAGCTGTCTGTGCCGTGCTGCACACACGGTGCGTACGCAGGGAGGCAGTCAAGCAACATCAGCTTACTCATCCTAACTTTGATGTCTTGATGCCCTTGACTGGGGTCCATCCAGTGGGCTGGATGGAGAGAAGATACAGAGGAGCAATTGAAAAGATGATGTGTCAGTATGGTTTGCAAATGAGACAATCTCCGATAAAATAACCATTACCAGCAAAAAAAAAAAAAAAAAAAGGAATAAAACTGAAGATGTACCTGTAACTAGCAAAGCAAAACTTAACAATGCTGATGTTTGGCTATAGGAAAATCAATTCAACTAAAATAACATGGTGATAAATTGCAGTGTTTAAGAATTCAGGACTGAAACAAGATTATAGCTCTAGAAGCAAACATGAAGAAAAGTGAATTGTGTTTGAAATTACTCCCTTTCTCCCCATACAGTGTGGCTGTCTGATACTGCATTAGTTTGAAAAAAAAGAATATAAGGCCTTATTTCTCTATCACCTGATTATCCTAAGCAAGTCAGACAAAACTACTGCATAAGACTTTATGGCCTCTCAGGCCATCAGAATAAAAAACCTAATGGATAAGGTACAGAGCTTCCTTGGTTCCTATATTAGTCAGCAGAACAGGAGCCTTTCAGTGCATAGTTACCATCTGCAAAACATGAATTGCAAAATTTATTATTTTATTTCTCCTATATAACTTAGGTTTTCCAGAATAAAGATTTTATCACTGGGCTTTCAAATACGTATAAGCAAGAAAGCTGAGGTCAGCTCTCCTGCTTCTCAAAGCTGCAGCTTTAGTACTTTCTTTACCACTTTTTTTTTCTTTTCTCTTAATAGTGTGAACTCCTGATTGTGACTGAGCCAAAGAAAATTGTACTTGTCAACATGCTTCAAAAGCAAAGTTAGAGGTTCATTATCTTGTCACATATTTAAACATAAGATGTGTTTACCTTGCACAGAACATTCCTGAACAGTGCTAAAATTACATCATGAACCTCTGAACAGATGCAAAGCAAGCAGGTATTTTTATTTCAAGTTAAGAAAATAACAAAGACATTTTTTTGTGAGGAAGGAAAGTTAACAGATTGTCTAAAGTTACTGCCCAAATTATCCAATTTTATGGGGAAAAGATTAGCCTGAATCAATTTTATGCTCTGAAAAAACACTAAATGCCTTCTTCTGTTTTTGCCAAAGCCCCTGGAAATCTCTGATTAGTTTCACTGGAAGTTTACTCAAGTATAGTGAAGAATTAACAATTAAGAAGAATAAAATAGTTTGACACAGATCCATGTGTTAGTGAAGTTTTTACTTTAGTAACACTTTTACAACACCTTTACAACACTAGATGCTTTTCTCAAGAATAAGTTAAAGAAAGGGAATTTTGTTTGTTTTTTGGGGGGTTTGCTTTTGAAAAAGCAAACTACTTTTGAAGTTTGCTTTTGACAAAGCAAACTTTTTCCTAAACTAACACCTGGTAAGAAACTTTGGAATAACTCTGGGTTCATTTTATCCAGGATCTAATAACTTTAAAATCTTTATTCGTATCTCACTGCCATCTAAAAGATAAGAGCCATAGGAAGTAACAGTTTGGGTATGCAAATCCTTCTGACACATTCAGTTTGTTACTCCTAGACTTAGACTTCTTTCTCTTTCTTTCTTTCTTTCTTTCTTTCTTTCTTTCTTTCTTTCTTTCTTTCTTTCTTTCTTTCTTTCTTTCTTTCTTTCTTTCTTTCTTTCTTTCT
>VZSV01000065.1:2261501-2300432 GCA_013398735.1 Nothocercus julius | reverse complement strand
TTTTTTTTTTTTTTAATTATTTTTTTCCAGGATATTAAAACTCTGCTTCTTAGTGAGAAATAAGTGCTGATCTTATTTATTTTTTTCTCGAAGGAACAGTTCGACACTGCTTAGCTAAGAGATCAAAAAGGAGATGCTTCGAACATGAAAATATTTTTCACTTCACTACAATAACAACAGAACATGATTTTTCTTTGTTTCTTTCTCAAATACAAAAAAGAAAATCTAACTAAAACGTGAGGCAATGGAATGACAAAAGAGGCAAATAGGTGAGAGAGCAAGATACTGGGAAGTTTTTCGGCGTCCCAAAGGAGTAACATCATTTTCTTTGGTCTGGATACCTGGGGGCTTGCTCGTGCTAAAGGGCGATGGGCACCGGCTGTTACACACGTCGGGAAAGCTGCTGCGTTTGCAGCTTCATCTGCCTCAGAATATTAACCGAGTCGATGCAGTTCCCAAGGAAGGTTCTGGCTCCATCATACAGACATTTTCCAGCAGGTAAGAGCCCTGACACAACGGCTGGGGCTGATCAGACCAAAGGCGGGTACCCGTGTCTGAGCTAGCGCTGGCCGCCGGCTGAGGGAAACAGATCCCTGCACTGACCTCAGCTGCCCCCGGGACCACCCGGAACCGCATCCGCTAAACCTCTGACGCGTCTTTACCAGCATAAGCAAAGCCACAAAAGCCTCAAAAGGGATCAATAATTTCTTTACGCATTATGCTTAGAAATGTACGGTAATTTAAATGGTTTTGACATACTTCCTTTTCCTCTTAAATTTCCACATTTCCTGTTTTCAGCAAGCAAGGCCAGACCCGTGAGATGCTGAACAAGTACAACCCTAAATTCACTCAGTTTCCAGCATCTCTCCAGGTTTGATTCTAAGAACTACTAAGAACTAACTTGCACTTCAGTAGATATTTCCTTCTTAAAAAGGAAATCTACTGAAGGAGTATTAAGGACCAAAGGCATTCATTATAAATTAATGATTTTCTTTTAAGATTTGATATCAGTAAAAAGCTTAATATCAATAGTTATTAACAATTTAACACTGGATGTTTGGGATAGTTACACCTTTCTCTTGCCTAGTGATTGAAGTGCACAAAAATGACCAGCAATCATTAATATTTTTGCTTTTCAGTGGATCAGGTTCAACTCACATGCTGTCACCCTAAATGTCTTCCTGTCCCTATTTGGTATTTCTAGTTGGAAATAATAATCCTGCAAGGAAAAAAAAAATGGATAAGCATTTTCTTCTCTCCAGCTGTACTTCCGTGAGCAGCATGCAACCCCAGCAGCTGATTCTGCTTGCATACTGGTGACAGGCATTACCAAGAACACTTGTTCTTAGGCAAATAAAGTAGCTAGATGCAACATCTGTACGGACCCTAGTGTAACCTCCACGTTCAACAACTCATCTGGAACATCTGATGGGCTCACAAGCATGAAAAAAAGTTGGGATCAGGCTGGTGTGACACCTCTATATACAAAACTCACATGCGGCTGCACAAAATCTGTCACAGAAGCAGGAAGAGCATCAGCGTTACAGGGGCTGCGGCGATTCGTTAAATTGATACTTTAGCTCAATGAGAGCAACCGACCGCAAAAGCAACCGAATATGCTTCTGGGAATTGATTTGTTACCTTGCTTATTGCACCGTCTAGCAACAGAGATGGATGATAGGTTTGAGTAATGTGAAGTGGCCCACATACGCTACCAAAAACCAAATTTTAGCTTTTTTTTGTTTTATAAATTTAGTCCTCTTTTAGAATTAGATAATGTAAAGTGTTGAATTCTTTGTTTCAATTCAGAAAAATGCTTTAATGTTTTGATGGAGAAAAAATTATGGTCTTACAGCTTTTGAGGGAATTACTTTTACATTTCAAGTTCTGTGTGTACTTATCCATTTTCCTGGATTTCACTGAAGTATGCAGTAACCTGCAAAATTAATATTCTGTTTACATTGTAAATTTGTTGTCTGCAGATCTGAATGTTGGGGAGTTTGTTTTTGCAGTCACGAATGAGGGATTGTTTTATAGCAAACAAAACAAAACAACCCCACACACTGAATACATTTTAGCAGAAGAAAGAAAAAAAACTACTCTGCTGTTCTCATTTAAAATAGCTGGCAGTAGCTACGAAGTTCATCTTAAATGATCTCAAGAATCTAGAAATACAGTCACCCAGCACCAGCTGCTCCAGACTATACTACTGACCCAGTCATACTGATCGAATACTAAAAATAAGCCACCTAGGGAGAAGAGTTAGTTTGTTGGCTACACCAGTCTTCTGGTCTGCTATAGCTAGCAATTCCCCTACATGCAATTAATATTTTTTTAGAATTTACTTGTTTTTTAAAAAGTATGCATCTAAATCCTACATATATCAACACCTAATATGCAATTTTTCTGTTCAGACAGTCAATCATACCAGCCATAGTTACTTCAGTTTGCAATGTGGCACATTTATACTTTTTTTTTTTTTTTATCTGAACAGTTTTAAGTTCAAATCATAATGGCAGACACATATAGAAACGTACAGATACTTTCAAGACAGTGGTATCATATTTCAGAGATTACAATCGTATGTGAAAAAACACTGGAAAGGCATGGAAAGTGTTTAATGCAGTGTCACTTGAGAGGAAAAGGGAAAACAGATCTATTACAACTAGAGATCCATCTCCTCTCCTACAGCAAGCTGAAGACTTCCTGGAGGTGTAAGCAAAATCAAACATCTTGTCCTTATCTCCAGGATGGCAAAATTAAATTTGGTGGAAACCAAAGCAGAATATCCTGAAGGAGTGACGGGCCAAGGGGAACGCCAGGCAGCCAAGAGGAGACCAGCAGCCCTGCAGCCAGGTGAGACAGGATGGTGGGGCAAGCGCACGGGGATCGGGCAAACCCACAGCACAGCGTCTGCGCTGCACAACGCCCCCGGTGCTGCTTCCCAGCACATTCAATGTCTCATTCCCTCTCTCTCTTCTTGCAATCGCAAGAACTAATGTTTATCCAACTACTCCCAACATGGACTTCGACAAAGGAAAGACAGAATTAGGGTATGGAGACTAATATTCTAGAGCCCTTTGCTCGCTGAGAACAAACACACCTTCATGTCTCGTTTGGTGTGATGTTCTTATGGTGCTTGAACTTTTAAACAGTTCTACCTACCATAAAATTCAAATATTTAAAGGGAGATTTAGTGAGTTAGATACATGAATCCAGCTGATTTTTACCTGTGTGCCTACTTTCTTATTTTCTCTAAAACGTCAGCACATAATAATTTCAATTACTTCACAAATGTTATAAAACAATATATCCATATCAATCAAAGGGGAATGCTTGATGAGAATGCCTCTAAGAGCAAAATATTAATATTCTACTGAGAAAAGAAACATAAAGAAATAAATATATAAATAGATTTGTGTTACTGCAATAGAAGCTAAGTCACCAAAAACTAGGCAGCTGACACAGCCCAAAACTTTAAAAAGCTATTGATTTTTCTTTTTTTTTTTAATAGTCCCCTCATGAAGAAATGGATGGTAATAACACTTATGGCTGCTCAACCTCAGGATGTAAATGTCCACCTGCCAGAACAACCCCAAATCTATATTACTATTCTGCAGTGTTTATACAAGTTATCAGAGTACCCTTGGCATACTAAGGAGCCAAATAGGTACATTTTTAGACAGGGATTTTTTCACTTAAAATTCTGGGATCATTTTATCCCACATAAAAGAAATATGTTTCAAGATCAGGTTCTTTAGGAAGCTCTGTTGGGACTCAATGTTTTTATTTTCCTGATGAGGAAAACTTCTCTAAGAACAGCTCCTCCTCCTCACACATAAACAGAGCAAATATACAATTGGTCCCTCTAGTTTTAATTTGCATTCCATGATTATAACTGGATTAGAATTTTATAGATTGCATCACTAGTTAGAAAAAAACGCTACTTTACATTTCTTGCAAAAAAGCCTTTCTTGTTACTGTTGCTGATACTGTGTATTAACAATCAATTAAAAAAAAAAAAAAAAAAAAAGTCTCTTGGAACTCAAGTTTAAGTGTCCGAACAGATCTTCACTATTATTTAGAATTAATGACTGCTCCAGCCCTTGGAACAAATCAGAGCTGGGAGAGGATGAGGGCAGAAAGGTGGCATAAAGCTGTGTTTCCCTTCCTGTAAGGTCTGCTCCATTGTCAAGGTATATGGCACAGAATCCTGGATTTGGTAAATAACATTTATAAATAATCACAGAATAATTTAGCTCTGAAGGGCCCTTAAACGGGGCCAAATCAGAGTCAGATCAGGTCACACAGACTCTCTCCAACTGACTGTTGGCTAACTCCAAGGAAGAAGACTCCACATCTTCTCTGGACAGCCTGTTCCAGGGTTTTGCTGCGCTCATTATCAACATGGCTTTTCTTCTCACGTCTGCTCGGAATCGCCCTTGCCGCAGCCTGGCTCTGCTGCCCCTCGTGCTTCACCCACGCACCTTTGGGAAGGGCCTATCTCCCCCTGTCAGCTAGCGGCGGACAGGTGTGAAGATCTCCCTGAGGTCTCGTCCTCCAGGCGGAGGAGCGCAAATCTCTCGGCCTCTCCTCCTACATCCAGTGCTGCAGTCCCTACACCTTCTGCCGACAAGGATTTCCCCACGTTCCGCCTGTAACTCTGGGCAGCCTTCCCATACCTGCGGTACGTCTGTAAGGGGCTCCAGCACACTGGCTCTCCGAGCTGTGCGTACTGCTGGAACGCAGACAACATACGCAATAACATGTTGATTTCGGAAAAAAAGGAGGTCCAGTAAGGTCCAGTTTTGACGGAAATTTTGAGGGATTTGATGGAATCATTCCTATTCACAGGATAAGTCAAATTTAAGGAATGTAGAAAAATACAATTAATATTGAAAAAGGCAACCCAAGAAAGAAGTGCGTACTTCTAGAAATCAACATAGAAATGTAATTCAAAATGAGTCCTACGCTCTGTCCTTCGCCTGCTGAGCCTAACAGGATGCCAGTTGTACCAACCATGATAATTTCCTGGAAGCTTATTTGGCAGGAGATGGAAAAAAAATCGATTTATTTCACAATAGGCCAATAAAAGCAATCAGAGGAAAGCTATCTTTAGGCACAATTGTAGTATTAAGTATTTTTGTTTGTGTGTTTCAGACTGATGATTTACAGCCCGACTGAAAAACAATTAGGAAGTGATGAAAGTATCTCCTTTACTTTAATAAGTTTAGAATCACACAACCCTTGGAGGAAATTTTTTTTTTATGCACTTCCTAGTGATAAATATTATAGAGAAATAAATAAGTGGGTGTTAATCAAACTCCAAAAGATAGTGTTCAGACAGCTTTCTTATTGTTTCAGAAAACAAATATACCCCCTAACTCACCATAATGAGCTGGCCAAGCTGTTTTAAAATATCATCTGTCTTTATGGGTTACAAATAGCAAAAAACGTGTCTCCTGACATGTATTCTGTATCCCTAGAGGTCCCATTTTCAGATTCATAGTTTTTTTTTTTTTTTATTCCTCTTTAAAGACTCAGATTTTTAGTCCCTCTAGAGCATCCTGCTGTATTTTCTACCATTTCAGAATAAGCTTAAAGGCTGGCAGATATTTTTCATTTTCCTCTATTCTATAAAAGAAGCTAAAATCTTTCAGGCTACAAACCATGTAGCTTTTCATTTTTTTTTTTTTAAATGGTTTTTGTTATATATAGAACTCTATTTGGTTATTAGTATTTTATTCACTTCAAACACAGAAACCGCCCTCCCAGTACTTCTCATAAATGAGAATTATTTATTTAAAAGTCTTGACAGTATGACACAATCAAAAATAAGACTTTTGCTAGATACCCCATGTTAAAAAGAATGACAGTAACATCTGAACTACGCATAAAACGATGACTCCTGTAGTCTCAGCCAGTCGCTTCCTGAGGTGACAAGCCATCCCGGTGGAAGGGTGGTTTCCTCACCCTTTATGCCGTGGGGATCCAGGCACCTACCGCGCTCTGCTCACTGACACAGTGCACAGGACACCAGGGAACTCTCCCCATGCTGCAGTATCAGCACCAGCTCCCGCCCTGCCGTGGGAAAGTGTCCATCACAGCCCCACAGCTCCCCCGGTTTGTGTTTAGATGGATATGAAAGAGCCTACAGATCTTTTATCTCAGATATATATATTTCATACCAGATATATCTTTATATCTTTTATACAGATAAAAGATCCTCTGGCATCTAAGACAATCCCCAAACAAGTTTTACAGCACGGAAAAAAAAGCAGGGGGCAACATTCTCCTTAATTTTGATTTTGAAAATGTAACGTTCAGCTGTAAACTTACTGTCATCACACTTGGACGCTGGGTTCCTTAGTGAATTCTTCCCTTTAAACACATGAGAATTTTAAATCTGAAAATATTCATCTCCAATATATGATACTTTTGAAGAGCACGTTATCTGAAGATGTGCTACATTCATCTTTTCATTTGCACATTGCTATTATGAATCTACTTCATTCCTTTGTAGGACTTTAGATACACTAGCCAAAAGATTGGGGATTTCACCTTATTTATAGCTGATACTTTTGATATGAAGTATTTGGGGCTGTAAATACAGGTTTTCATTCAACATCAGGTAATTTCAAGTATTCAGATTCATACCTTCCAATTCAGAACTACAAATTGGCAATTATAGGTGCTTCAGCAGAAACATAATATAGCCTTGGAAATTTTGATATGAATATACAGATAAATATATCATATATATAACCCAGAACCATTCTTTTATTCTGAAATATTTTTTAAAAAAGTGAAGGGAATTAATTTTCACCTGAATTTTCACAGGATATTTCTATATACGACAAAGAAAATAAGCCAAATTTATCAGCTAAAAACTAATATAACTCAGAAATGTTATCACTGTGCCTTAGTTGCCCTGCAGTTGTTTTCAGTCTTAATTATCTCATTTAACATGAAATTAAGCTGTTAGAATTGGCACTAGAGTTTGTATCAAGTTTCTTTCAATGACCTACATATCCTTATTATTCTAACACACAAGGCGTGTGCACTTCAAAACTGAAAACTTTGAATTAAATCCATCATTCCCACGAAATTCCACTAATGGGAGAGGGATACAAAAACAAAACAAAACAAAACAACAACAAAAACTCCTCTAATTCTGAAAAGACAAAATCACAGTTCTTCCAAATTGCAAGATTACTGTTTTCCAGCTAAAATATATGTATATACATATATATACACACACACACAAACACACACACATACACACACACACATCATCTGTCTATAACAACTAGCTTTATGAAAAAAAAAAAAAAGGACAAAAATTTCTGTTGGGAAACATTTTAGACAGAAAATTTCCCATTCTCCTAACCAATCAAAATATTAGTTTGGAGGTAGCATGCTAAATGCATGTACAGTTGTAAAGCTGTGTATTAAAATAGATGATATGTAACCATGGCAAAGGATAGGTAAAATTTTTCAAACAAGAGGAACACGAATTAAGCCCACTCTTTCCTTTTATGTCTACCAACCACACAGCTTATAAATGAATACTTTTCTTTAACAGTTATTTCACTGTCATTAGCTGTCCAAGATCCTCAGCTACTGAAAAAAAACAATTCAGTAATTAATAGTGAAAACAGTCTCTTCATTCCTATTTTGCTTACGTCTCTAACTGCCAGAAGCTCAAGCCTACTTTTTGAATAGTGACAAATGAATTGAGGAGAAATAAATTACCTGAATCTTTTTGGATGACATAAATCGTTACCTAGAAGTATCTTTTTCCCTTCTCTACACAAAGGTAGAGACATAGGTAAAGGTAGAGACGTAAAACTGTGCTTAAAAACATTAGTAACTATTCTTTTTGCAAGAAATATCTATTTTATTCAAGTACAGTTGGTAGTCATGCTTTCAATTACGTGTATTACAAAAAGTTTGCATGAAGAGTGTGCCTCAGCAAATACAAAAAAAAATGGACAGATATCAAAATTTAAGGACATCACAGTATTTTTTTTCCTTTAACAGCAGCACGCTTAATCGTATTCCAGCTTTCAGTGTTCGTTTCTGAAATCTGACTATTCCCACTGCTCATTTTCCTCAAAATATAATGATGCCAAAGCAGAGTTTCTAAGTAGAGGTTTGCTGGTATCTTAAGTAAGGAGATTACTTTTTTTTTTTTTTTTTAATAATATATCAAAATATCCTGTCCCTATATCCATGTAATTTTCTCTTTCACAAAGAACCCCCTCCTGGCCTTCAAATATAAAACATCTTGATTGCTCTGAAATCAGGACAGAGAAATGAAAACAGTGCAAACTCCTTCTGACATGTGTCTCAACTATCTATATTTTGGCTTATTACATGTTCTCATTATTTTCACTCAGTTTTAGCTGTAGATGAAGGTTATGTACAGAAAATTACATATAACTGCCTTTTTTAAGCCTACCTTCCATCAGTTTCTTTGAGGATCAAATGTTACAATGTACGAGTCTTCCAAGCAGTACAGTAATGTTCTTCTAATGAAGACATGGGTGACACTAATGCTAATATTAAACTTCTTTACTACAACTTCTTTGGCTTGTTTAGCTTAATGATACAGAATACAGTCATATGTTCATACATTTGTAGATGGCTAAAAATATACAGCACATTTGCAGGTGAGAAATATATTGACATTCCACTCACACATATTTGATTAAAGATTTGCTACAGATTGACTGAAATGAATGGCCATTACGCTACTCTTAGCATGCTTCCACTACACAGCACTTGCACTGCCTGGCAGAATTTAAATTGTATTCTTTCTTCAATGAAAGAGCTGATGCTAAGCCAAGATTTTAAAAAATAGTTATCTTTTCTGTTTTTTTTTTTTTTTTCCCCCCCACAGTTAACCTTTACACATGCGACTTCCTTGTCCTGGCATCCACACAAGGCTTCCAGTTCCCTGTGATCACTTCTAAGTAAAGTTCAAGTGGAGGCTAATGATGTCTCCAATTTTATGGAGGAAAAATAAGGCAGAGTTAGTGACTGGGATCTTGTGACACAATGGAAATGAAGTGAACCTAGCCAAAATGCCCCCAGAATTAACTCCAATAACATTACGTGCTCCTCTGAAAAAAAAGGACAGTTTAAGGTTACTTCTTTTTACCTGGATAGCTTGTAAAATATCCTGTTACATGTATTGCTAGGATATGGGATTTCTTTGCCTTCAAAGTGTTTGCTTTAACATTTCTATTTGCTATTAAAAATGTAGCTGTCTCTTTGTAAAGAAATACAGTGGAAACAAAAACTGAAGACAGTATTAAAACCACAATGAGCTGAGGCTTTTAAACCACAACCACAAAAGACGTATGACTATAGTGTTTTACAGAATATACAGATTTGGGGAGGTAAGCACTAATACTGGTTTTCCACCTTGGACTACTTCTGGCCTGATTTTTCAGTATACCAAGGTCCAGCCAGGTGCCACAGCAAGCCCAACTTTGTCATCTCACATTGTGCTGCAGATTTTTGGTTTAATAGAAAGCAGACTTTTTTTACTTTCTCAGAAACCTGAGATTAGTTGTCAGCTTTGAAAATCCTGGCCCAACTGTTTCCTAACCTCATCTAATAATCCAGGTATAGATTTAGAAGCAGCATCAGATTTCTGTGAGATTCATTTTCATGCATTAAGTAGCACCTTGCTGATCACGAGAGGACTGAGAGCCAGTTCACAGAGCCCAATCTATATTTAGGCGTCTGATTCTTCTGTTTCAACAGAGGACATGTGAAATGTCACATTCTGTTGCACAGCGAGCTCAGGAGATAAATACAACATGAAAATGTTCTCCTGCTGGTGTAGGTACCAGCTCAGCATGGGATGAAGAACAGAGACAGGGCTACTCGGCCAGGAACAGAGGCAAGAGGAGGCCCCAACAGCCCTGGCTCAGACTGGCCAAAATATTTTAGCTGTGAGCTAAGATGAAACGCAGACATAAAACTGTTTGTTTTAAAGCATGTGGAACCTTATTGGAAACATTAACTGAAACTGTCATTCTCGAGGGCTAATAATTGAATTTCATTTACAAGTTAGAATTTCTTGTAAGGAGATCTATGGGAGAAAGGGAGCTAAGGTCTTTTCCTGATCGCCACTGTGATCCCTAATCAGGATGAAACACACCTTTTCCCAATCTAGAAGGTAAAGGAAACCAAAGATATATACATACATATACATATAAGAAAACTAGAAGAATAAGTTCTACTAGTCATTTGCATATTTTAGTGAGACCTTCCTATAAAACCATGTAACACAGATACTACGTGAATTCGTCCATTGTCCCTCCCTTTCTTTTTACTTTAACCACACTGAAAGAATGCCAGCATCTTCCTTACAACAAATCACAATCTATACTGGAATGTGGAAGCAGAACGTTTTATAATAGGGAATCTTAAATTCAGTTTAGAGCTGAAATGAATGAAAATTTAACACTGAAAAGTTTTGCGCAGGCAAGCCAAATCTTTTACATTGAGCAATGTTAAATCCAGAAGACAGGTAATTACTTCCAAGCTGTATAATAACAAATTGCTTTTATTGCTACTGAGTTGCTGAAGTTTTTTTGTGCTTGCACATATATTTCCATATTTTTTGTGTGCTTTCAATGATAAGCAACACTGATGCAGCTTTGCTGACAAAACACTTGGATTAATGAGCTGTTTTTTTTTTTTTTTTTTTTTTTTCAGAAGACTGAGAAGCTTTTCATAACCCAACAGCATTAGGATATAAGTCTCTCAGAAAGTATTACAGAAATAATGTAAGAAATGTACAAAACAGTGCATCTTCCCTCTTTTCAACCTAGAGTTTCCTATTCAATTCCTTCTTTCTCCTTTGGCTTGCCTACTGTTGTGAAGCAGGCAACATAAGCAACAGAAAGATAAAAAGATGTATATTGGTATCACAAAAAATATGAAATACTTTTTTTTTCTATTAGTTATCTTAATACTTAATCTAAATAGTTGTCTTCTAATCTAATAACTCTATTTATGAGATAAAATAGCTTAAATGACCACTATATATATTGCAGCCTATCATCTCCTGCATTTTCCTTGTGGAAATGATTTAGCTCAGAACAAAGCTGGCTTTTAGGCTTTTTTTTTTTTTTTTTTTTTTTAATAAGTCAAAAGATCAGTGTTTCTCGTACCTTCTGTTTGATGATCATGTCGTTGATGTCATCCAGATCGCCCACTGCCACTCTCTGAGACTTTCTGTCTCGGTCCAGGCGGGAGAGCCAGTCGGTGAGCTCTGCCCAGGCCTTGTTGAAGTCGGCCAAGGCGGGAGCCTCCAAAAGCACCGAAGATGGCATTTCTGCTCTGGACGTGCTGGTTTCCTTGGTTACCCTCGTTTGTGTATCCACAGCAACAGTTTGACCAGAAGTTACTGAAAGAAAAAAAAAAAGCTAAAATTACTAAATAAATAGACTATAAATATTTATTTGCATAATAGAATTTAGGCAGTAGAAAGGACAACACAGAAATGAGCTCCTTGTTTTGATGTTATATCTACTTGAAATATAGAAATTAACACTAAAAGAACATACTAATTCATTTTTCCGTAATATTTCTATTGTAATACACATTTACCATTCATCACTCAACATACTCAGATTCCACCTTGAAAATATCACAGGGCCCTAGTAAATAGTAGCAAAGCTATCTCAATATAACAAAAACATTTTACCCAAGGTCACGGAAGTTTTGCTATACAAAAATGATGACAAGTTTTGCTAGTCATCTTCCAAGACATAATAGTAGTGTGGTTGGATGTGTCTTGAGGCTTGGAGGCAGACTGAAATAATGCAACTCTAATACCTACTGTATCAGTATACCCATGTGCCTAGAAGAACATTTCTTCCAGTCTCCAGTCACTCTGTATCTATGAACTTGCCTCACTGACAATAATGTTCTCACTTAACACCAAATATTTCCCCTAGGCCCTGCAGTTGATATGGGAGCTGGCACAGCATGAAATTCACCCTTGGCAGATTCTTGCTTCTTGTTCTTCAGAACTGAATAATATTAAGTTCTTTATCTCCTTTCAGGGGGAAAATTTCCCCGAGTAAATATTTTCTCACTTGAACAAGATCAGGATCAGACCCAACCATGCAGGCTAACAGCTAGCAACAGTTGATGAGCATAGCAATTTCTGTGGCAGTTTATCTGTTTTACATGAAAAGACAGCAGAAAAACAGTTGGTATTGGAACTGAGTTGCCTCACAGGTGGCATATATATACACCCATTAAAAACAAACAGGATTTAGGGAGCAAAGGGGTCAGTTTTAGGGCAGCAGTTGTGCTGATAAGACAAATGGTTCAACAGGCTCTTCTTATCAAAAATGAACTACTACCAAATGCAAAGCTTTCAATAATTAAAAAAGTAAGTAAATAAACACTGTTGATCTGCAAGAAGTGGACCTACTCACAAAAGGTTATTTTCCTTCCCTAACTCCAAGAAAAAAAGAAAAAAAAAACATCCACTGACATCCTTGGAAGAGTCATAACAGAAAACTAAGAGTAACATATTGTAGGAGCTTACTTGACAGGCTATTCATGAAATTTTCCATTTCTCTCTGCACAAAATAGCTTCATAGCTTCTCCTTTTTGCTCTTTCTTCCTCTACTGGTTAGGTTTAAAGAAATCAGTTCATCAATTCATTGATTGCAGTGGAGGAGACTGAGATACAGTGCATCTTCCCCTGGCATCCACAGTGATGAGAGTTGTCACAGATCATTTCAAGTGCAGGTACAGCCATATAACTGGAGATGATTTAAAATTTCAAGACTGATTTTTATGTCTTGATTTGTCATTTGCAAATAGATGGCCATAAACAGTTGGGCTTTTTTTTTTTTTTTCTATAGTCAATCATACAAAGGCAATTAACAGCTAAAGTTGCTAACATAACAGCAATTTAGAAAGGCCAAAAGGGCCAAAAACCTTATTTCGGGACCACAGATTTGAAAATTCCATTTGCACAACATATTCTTGAAGATGTAGTGTACGCAATATGGCATGACTACAAGGAATGGTGATTTTTTTCCCCATTCTTTAAAACAAGAAAGAGAAGAAAGGAAAAAGAGAGGAAAAATACTAAACCCAGAAAAATAAAAGAACACATGAAGTTGTTTTACTGTAAAATAGCTAGAAGAATGCTATATCATTGGAAGAGAAAAGGCAGAGTGTAATGACTACTCTAGGGTAGCTGCAGAATCCTTACCTGAATCAACTGCCTTAACCACACAACTGACAAAAAAAAAAAACAAAAAAAAAACACAGAAGAGGTGAAATAAAGCTGTGTGGGTTGCCACCTATATAAGCAGACTATCAATTTTTGAACACTGAACTGGAAAATATAGTTGCTGAAAACTAAATATATTTTTTTACAAACAACAAAGCAATTTTTTTCTTTTTCCATGCTGTTTATAAAGCACAGAAAATGTGCATGCAGAACTGTGTGCGGGTCAGATTGGTTTCCAAAGCAGCACTCCCTACGCTCCATACAGTAACTGTTTGGGCTTTCATACGCTTCAGGAAGAGACCCTTAACCGTTTTCTCCATTTGCATTCATGCCATTCAGCAGAATAGGTCGGAAGTCTGAATACCCAAGCACCCGGTGAACGTTCAACAGCTTGGCTATAGCCACTTAAAACATTAACTGATTTTGCCAAGAAATTGAGCAGCTATTCACTGATGAGAAAAGGTTTGCATTACTTCATTGGGGAATCAGTGAACCTGTTTAGCACTGCAGAAAAGGAAAAAGCTGTGCACAAGCATCTCAATGACTGGCACTGTAAATGCACTATAGTTTGCTGCTAGCATTAAAAAAACTGAATGATTACAAACAATTTACCAAACCAGCTAATATATACATTACTTATTTAGCCTCACAGAAAGTGACTGCTTTAAGTGCTGGTCTTTATTACATACACTACAAATAAATGTATCTACCTGCCAACCCATGTATTTATCATATTTCTGAAACACAGTCCTTGTACGTCTCCTTCCTGTGCTTTAACATCACACACCTATGAAAAACTACTAAATAAAATTATTCTTTGAAAAGGCTGTTAAAATAAGTTTTTGGTCAAAAATGACACAAATAGATGAGAAAATGGAGGTTTTGCAAAGTTTTTCTGGTAACATCACACTGTTTGCTATGATGGAGTATTTTACATGATATTGCTACGACGGAGTATTTTACGTGATATGATGGGGAGGAATAACCCCAAACCCCAGTACAGATTAGGGGCTGACCTGCTTGAAAAAAAAGGCAGCTCCACAGAGAGGGATTTGGGAGTCCTCGTTAACAACAAGTTGCCCATGAGGCAGCAATGGGCCCTCGTGGCCAAGAAGGCCAAGGGGATCCCGGCCTGCATGAGGAGGAGTGTTGCCAGCAGGTCAAGGGAGGGGATCCTGCCCCTCTGCTCAGCTCTGGTGAGGCCGCACCTGGAGTACTGGGGGCAGTTCTGGACTCCCCAGAGGGACATGGAGCTTCTAGAGAGGGTCCAGTGTAGAGCAACAAAGATGATCAAGGGACTGGAGCATCTATCGTATGAGGAAAGAGTAAGAGAGCTGGGCTTGTTTACCCTAGAGAAGATTGAGAGGGGATCTGATCAATATGTACAAGTACCTGAGGGGTGAATGTAGGGAGGATGGGGCCAAACTCTTCTCGGTGGTGGCCAGTGACAGGACAAGGGGTGATGGGCACAAGTTGAAACACAGGCAGTTCCATCTCCATGTGAGGAAGAACTTTTTTTTCCTGGGAGGGTGACAGAGCCCTGGAAGAGGCTGCCCAGAGAGGCTGTGCAGGCTCCTTCTCTGGAGATCTTCCCAACCCGCCTGGGTGCCACCCTGTGCCCCGTGCTCTGGGTGTCCCTGCTGGAGCAGGGGGGTTGGACTAGATGATCTTTAGAGGTCCCTTCCAACATTAACCACTCTGTGTGATTCTGTGATCACAGTGGCACTTTTTAATGTTCAAATCAAAACAGATAAGCATTTCCTTCCCCTTCCCACTTTATTTCATTTTTATAAATTTTTACACACACATGTGAATAACTAGCCATCTATATTCATTAGGTTTTCTTTCATCTCATCTGCAATTATTCCAGGTATTTCCTGCCCTGCTCTATTACTGTATGCAAATAAAGCAGAGAGACGCCGCTCCCAGGAAAGGGCTCTTGGCCTAGGGGAGCTGTTAACAGATCCTTTAACTCTTATATGTTATTTTCCCCTCAGCTTTAGCACAGGGCTACAGGGAGAGCACATGGTGATCAGAAGGTGATGCACTGCACCTGCCCCTCACTGCCTGCCAGAATGGGCTGAATTGGTGTCCTTTGGCAGGGACTTGGCTCATCACCTCAACCCGCCGAGCTCTAACCAATGGTTGAGAGGCTGCACACGCGTGGTTCAAAGGTCCCTTGCACCCAGACTTCCCAAAATGTGGGTCTTGTCCACATAGGTGGCAACCTAGGGTCACTTTTGAAGGCAACATATAAAACAAAGCCAAATCAAGGAGAAGAGTTGATGAAGAAGAGAATAATGTGTTAAGATCTGCAAAACAATGAGGAAGTAAGGAAAACTACCTATTGCTCTTTTAAGGTAAAAGGAACATCATATTCCATACAAATAGGAACTATTCTGTTCGCGGATTCACTTAGAACCACTTGCTGTGGTTAATGTACATTGAAGGCAGAAAAGAATGCCAACGGTCAAAAAAAAAAAAAAAAAAAAAAAAAAAAAGTGCTGTTATCAGTTGACTCGGTACCTATAGCTTGCAAACCTCAGTACTCTGAAATAATTCCTAACAGTATTACAGCAAAAACCCGAAGCATTAGTCATCTCCTGCTTTCCCTTCATTGTTCTTCACAGAAAGTGAAATGAATTCAGAAAGGGTCACAGAATAAACATAAAGATCTTCACAACTGTATTCAATGTTCTCCTGCCATGTTGCTTACGGCTTACCGGCAAGGCCTTGGTTACAGTTGTTAAATATTTACAATCAGGAGGCTATTGTATTTTCCATCTTTGTTCAGCAAGGAGAAAAAATGAGAGAGAAGTCTGTGCACATCTCTCTCTATGATGAACTTAATTGCGTGAAGGAGGAAAAACATACAACAAACAACACCAGCTAGAAATCAATAATGAAAAAAACTCTTTTTTGTTTTTTTTTTCCCCCAGATTTTAAGATACTTTACTTGCTTTCAGAAGTTTTAATGGTGTTAGTTAAAAAACAACACATATATTTGTTTTACATGTTTTTCTGCTTACTTTTCTCTGGACTGGATATTAAAAATCTGTCTGTCACCCAAGGAAAAATACATACAAAGGACATGAACTCACACACAAAAAGGGCTATATTCTTTCAAACTGTATGGGATTTCTACTCTACATATCAGTGGCATTTGCCTGGCATTTGCCAGCATCCACACATTTTGGTCTGAGCGTAGACTCAGAGCGTTGGTTCAGCTATGATGAAAAGACAATGATAGAATTCGGTTTAATTTAATCCTACATTGTTTACCTAGGAATAAATGTGCAAAAAGTCCTTCCTCCTTCAACAAGGCAGGAAAAAAAAAAAAAAAAAAGCGATTTTTTGGCTCATTGTTTCAAGTATTTTTGCAGACAGCAGCCTAGTTCACAAAAAGAAAAAGAAAAAATCTCTCTTGACTCTCTTCAAGGTCAGGAGTCCTCTTTGCTGTCTCCTCCTACTTCCAAAAAACTAGAATTGAACAGTGTTCAGCTCTCTGCCCATACAGTTAGCTCAGCCTTTGCTTGGGAAATTGGATCCTCCTGCCCCAACCAAATTTAATCTACACAGGAGGCTGGTAAATCCTGCACAAAAAGGAAGAGCCATCACTCAAAACTTCAAGTATTCAACTCAAACTATACTAATGACAAAAGCAAGGTAAAGTCTCAGGTAAAGATCTGAAAAGTCACTTGGAAGTATAACCTTTTCTTTATCTCATGTACAGAGGACAAAAATTATTAGACAAATGAGGAAGAGCAGCTATAAAGGTCTACTTTAAGGGAATCAACACAGTATGAGATTTTCAAAATATTTCTAAGATATCTACCAAGACTGCTCATTCAAAGTCTCTTAAAAATGTTTGGAGTGGTAACACCCCCCCCCCCCCCCCAAAACATAAGAATTTATAAACTGGGTTAAATTAGTGCTATTCAAAATATGTCAGCTACTTTCCTAAGTCAGATCAAATAGCTAATGACCTCTCAAAAATGCTAGTATGCTTTCCATTTTCCAATTTCCAACTTTTTTTGTACGGTAAGAGTTTCCAAAAGGGATATTTTAATATAGCATCTCCCTTGCAAAATCATTGCTTAGAAACAAACAAATAAAAAAAAAACCACATAAATATAGATGGGATTTATAGGGAAACTAAATACATAACCTTTAATAAAGAAAACCATAAAATACACGGAGTGAGATAATAATATTTAGCTCTATAAACAAAGACGGGAATAATACAGAGGAGATCTAACAGGATCTTCTCACTGATTACTCACATAAATAAATATGTAGATTTGGAATGTCCTCAGACCACAGGAACACCAGAATAAGGAACTTCCTTGAGACAATATCAGTACCTGGAACAACTCTTCAGTATAAGCATAAGCTAGTGAGAAGCGTTTTTAAAGGTAACCTGTACTTCAGTTCATTAAAAATAAATGAATAAATAAAATAGAAAAGACGTTTTGAGAAAGACATACAGGTGTGTTTGATCAATTCATGCAACCCTCTGTAGATGCAAGAAGAAACATCCTGAACTTCTTTTTCCACTAGCAGATTTTCAATTGTAGAAAAAATAACAGCCACTGAAGGAAAGGCGCCTCCTGATACAGACCACAGGATATCAGTTTTTGTATCAGCTTCTGCCATCTCTTACGGTGATCAAACTACATTGACTGAGGTGAGGATATTTTCAATTAGAAGTATAATTAGATCATAAAGAAGTATATAAAACTGAGCAAAGATGTCTGAGAGAAATCATCTATGAATAATAAAACAAGCAGCAAGAGACAGGCACCAGCATTGATTGTGAGGGATGTGTCTGGCACTTTTTTAATAGGTAAAACATTAAATTGGCTTTTATATTATGCCAATTACTAAGTGTTTTTCTCAAACCACAGTTATTCCAGCACAGGCTATTTCTAATCTCCTAACACACATAGGTTTGCTGTTGTGGACTCTCATTTACTTTCTCCTGTTCCTTGGACACATTTCTTCTGCATTGGGAAGCTGAAAAACTCCTCTGAGCAGCGTAAGGCACTAACGGAAGTGCCCTGTTCAATGTGATACCTTCTTTGAAAGCTTCAGGGTGCAGTACTGCTACTGAGAATGGCAAAAATTTGCTCCATTTTCACTGAGTTAAAAACATTTGAGTTATCAAATTATGGAGAGCAACTACATTTAGAAAGTGAATGTCTCTTTTCTGAATATTTATCTCCTCCTCAGAACAAAAGCATCAGTCAGAATAGTACATCTGCCCTTTATCTCTCTTTTATGCTTGCACAGATACAACATGGTTCATTCAACAGAAAAGTATAAATAATTAGAATTAATAAAGCAATAGAAATTAACACTATTTACGTAATGTTTAGTATCAGATATTCTGAAATAATTTATCTGCAACTGCACTGACAGTTTTTGTGACTCTAAGGGGAAGGGATTTTTCCCCCCTAGGACAACTAGTTTATAAATGCAAAAACAGCATCATTCCCCCCCCCCACCAAATACCTGAGCAAAAGATTCTATGTGAACCATTGCTCTAATATTATTAGCAAAAAAAAAAAAAAAAAAAAAGACTTTTAACATCACTTAAAGTCTATGTAAGTTCACTCTTGTGGTATGATAAATTTTAATTGTCCTTCTGTCCTCCTATCCGAAGATATACTTTGAAGGACAGAGGGTTCAGACTCTTCATTTATCACTAGGACAAGTCTAAGGAATGAATCAGTCCCCAAACCATCTTCCCGGGTCTCCCTCAGGGAAGCCTGCTTGGAATCTTGGAATTAAAAAATATGAGTGTGGCTGCTTGTGCAGTGGGGAAAACCTGCCGCAGTGAACCATGATAAAAAAGAAAAAATCCCAGAAAAAGAGATACCCTCTGGGAGGAGTAAGGTCTTCACCCACGTGCTGTTGTAGCCCCAAGTTGTTCCTGGTCACACTCACAAGATGGTGCTGAGCCCTCCCATGGAACAAGACAAACCTGCTGGGCCCTGTGTGGGGCCTCCGAGTGAGTGAGGCCTACGAGTGAGTGAGTGAGGCCTACAAGTGAGGCCTCCGAGTGAGCGAGGCCTACAAGTGAGGCCTACAAGTGAGTGAGTGAGGCCTACAAGTGAGGCCTCCGAGTGAGCGAGGCCTACAAGTGAGGCCTACGAGTGAGTGAGTGAGGCCTACAAGTGAGGCCTCCGAGTGAGCGAGGCCTACAAGTGAGGCCTCCGAGTGAGTGAGTGAGGCCTACAAGTGAGGCCTACGAGTGAGTGAGTGAGGCCTACGAGTGAGGCCTACGAGTGAGTGAGGCCTACGAGTGAGCGAGTGAGTGAGTGAGGCCTGCGAGCGAGGGAGGCGCTGCTCTGCGCACAGGAGGCCGCCTGTGCCACACGGATGCAGGGACTCTTCATTCAGTTTCTTCACTGTCCTGTGCAGCTGGGTTTCCTTGACCGAACAGAAACGGCATAGAGTAGTTGCATGTTACTGTGCTGTCATCAGTCTTACTCCCCTTTCTGTTCCCCCTCAGTAGTGAAATACACGGTTTGATTTTTCAGAGTTGCTAGTGTTTGGAAACACAACATTGCAATAAGCCAGATAAAATAAAAAATGCTTTCCTGCAGTTGACTTTATTCTGCTTTTCTTATTTCTGCATTTAGTATCTGAATTAGAATTGTAATCAGAATTTCATGAGATGTAGCACTTCCGCTACTCTTGAAATCTAACACTATAGATTACTGGTGTTTTGTGCATCTTCAAAATATTCTCTTGACTTTCTTCTGTTATATTTCAAGGTTCAAAAAGAAGTGGAAAACCACACGTAGTTCAGAATATATATATTTATAGAGAGCATTCTTTTTCATGTTAATCAGGATTTTTTTCTCTGTGTTTTATTTTTCTCCTATTATTATTCTGTTGTTTATTTTATTATTTTTATTACATAGTAGGAAGCACTAATGGGAAGCTACATTAAAAGTTACAGGTTAGTGTATCTGAATATGTGATTCTGTGACAGAGAGTGCAGGAAGTGCCCACGCAGCGGCCCCCTGCAGGCAAGGTGCTCCTTGGCACGAACACCGTTTGCAGACAGGGCTACAGCTGTTCACTAGGTATTCTGGTTCACTACGGAGTTCTGGAAGAAAACCAGTATCTGTGGGCAACACAGATAAGATTTCCTAATTTAACTGAGATTATCGTATTACAAAAAAATAGCTTTCCAATCTGAGAGCAAGGACAGGGTTTTTTGGTAGTTTTGACTCAGAATGAAGCCTCTATGTTGATCAAAAAATCATTGCCAACAAACTTCCACCCATGAGGAGGATACGTATCCCCCCAGCATTAGATATGCATCACCTAAGCAGACCTGTATGCATTATAACATAAGTAACATTAAGGTATGGAAAACTAAGTGCTGCAGAGCAGAAGAGCTATGATTGCGACGTCCTACTGCTGGGAGCAGTTCCTGCCAATGCTTTCTCAGTGTTCAAGATACTTAAAACTGCAACATCAGCTGTTCATTTAATAAGAATGAAGTAAGCATAGGAGGCACTGCAAAATAAATTCCGCGTACATGTGTATTAGAGCTTTCAAGCTATAATCCCAATGCCAAATAGTCTCAATAACAGACAAAGAGAGAAATTGTGCGAGGAAACAGGATGCTTTCAGAATGAAGCAGCTAAGAAGATTCCTACAATTCATGGAAATAATCCAGGCACAGCCTTTATAGACATCCCACTGACCAATCTATTTGTGGGAGAAAGAGCTTTAGATCTGCACTATCCTAATCTAGTTGGACCATGACTCAGGTAGCGGCGGGATCGAAGACTGTCACATATATCTAAAATGTGAGGTGTAAGTAATAACTCTACACAGACCTACCATTCTATTCAAAACCATTCTGAAAGATAAAGTGCTTCCAAGTTCAGTGTCCTTTTAGTAATATACTGTTATTGTGGTATTCCCTGTGAACCTTTCCTTAGGACATGATCAAAATGATCGATGGACCCATTAAAAATGGAAAAATGAAAACGGCTGGGGAATGAACGGATCAGTTACAGTGAGCATAAAAATTAAGTGGACACTGATACTAAAAACATTATCAGAAGAATCTTTCATCTCATAATTAAACAATTCTAAATTCAATTTAAAGAAATATGACTAATTATGTTATAACTACTATTAATCTATATTTAAAAAGGTAGGTGAAAACAACATTCTAGTCTCCATTAAAATATTGAGATAATGCTTTAAAATACTCCATATGAAATAAATAAATAAATAAATACATTGAATTTATCAGTCAAGACCTGGAAATCTCCTTCCCCTATAAATATCATTTCTTGTTTATGCAAACTATATAATGAATACAATCGTGTTCAATATTTCTGTTCAGTAGCTTAAAGATTACCTGAAGAAGTACCAGCAGTATTTCTATTATAGTAAAAATAATCTGTTCTTGACACTATTTTTCATTTGTTTGTTTTGCTTGGTTTTTAAATGAATGTCTGAGCTGCTTCAAATGTTGGGATACTGGCACACTATAAACTCAAAGTATGTTAATGCTAAAATATTTGTGATTTCTTTCCCTCAAATATTGCCATCTGTTTCTTTACTGTGATATGAAGTACCAGGAATCCCAGAGGTGATGGAAAGTCTCATTCTGGCTTGTTTGTCTTCTATACCCTCTGTCATCATTACTGGTTTTAGCCTTCTCCAGCTAGTATATGTTCTATGGGGCAAAGGAAAGGTTTCCAGTAGGACATTCAGACTCTCAATTAAAATGCATAGGTAATATCTAAAAAATATTAGCTGTTATGATGACTTTATTATGCCTGTCACTTTTTTTTTTTGGCTTGCATGTTCTTTGTGGCAGATCTCACAAGTCAGGCTAGAAAGGTTATATGACTCCAGATTGCATATACTGGTTTGGGTGAATTAAGATACATTTTGACTTTGTTCTATATGATTAATCTGTTTATCAACATTTTGAGTAGATTATTGCATTAAAAATTTGGGCAAAAGTTGTATTTTCCTCAGAAGGTAGGTACAAACTTTGACTAAATTGTTAAATACATTGAACCATGGTGGCTTGCTACAAGTATTTCACTCTCAGATGAAGAGTTTTATTCTTGCCAGTGAAGACAACAGTTAAGAAGCATTCAGTGCAATGCATATTAATTTTCATTGCTTGGACTTTTTCCTTAAGCAATCCTGTAGAAGAGATTTCTGTTTTATCCAGAAATAAACATTTTAATCCTTCTCACAAGAACTGTGAAAGAAAACCATAAGGAGTCAATATGTCAAGTCAGTTGGTGTTTTGAGGGACTGAAATCCTAAGAACTCTATATTGCAGTACCACTATTGCAGTAGCACCCCAAAGCATCCCAAAGAGATCTGTGATGCAGTTTATACTAAAGATTAACTTAACTGTGAAACATAGCAGCAATCTGCTTATACAAAAAATATATATAATGGAGATGCTATCTGTCTTATGAGAGCTACTTATGCGTCTGGGTTTTTAAGGAAAAAAATACCTGGTTTGTTTTTTTAAATTTTGAATTAAGGGAAGTGTTGAGGAAACTGCTGCAGCCTGATTTTACATCTTCTGAAGTGGTAAATGGAATCAACAATAGGAACCTCTCTAGTAATATTAAAACAGTTTCAATAAGCAATTTTATTTTGCAAGTGATCTATTATTAAATGTTATTGCTTATTTCTTTTGTCACTTAATAATGCATTAACACTTTGGTTTTGTATTTTTTTTTCTGAAAGTTGTCAGTATTGATTCCTGAATCCCCAATTAGGTTTCCCCAGATGTAGCAGCGCTCTCAGTCACATCTGTGCAGCATGAAGAATTCCAGTTCAAAGTGTCAGACTATCTTTCCTAAACAGCCTAATTTTTTGCAGCATTATTTGTACCTTCACAGAAAGCCATTTAGGTTTTTTTTTTTTTTTTTTTTTTTCTTTTTTTCTTTTTTTTTTTTTTTCCCCAAATGATACAAAGCAGTATCAGTAAGCAGTTGTTGCAGTTGTTACAGGAAGATTACATGAAAATGAATGCTTTGTACTAAGGCAGTAGTGGTGTTCTATCAAACACCGTCACATAATATATAGTTGCCTTATAAAAAATGTTGTGACAACATCTGTCACAAATGAGGCAAACAACTCTCAGTATTCCTTCTGTCAGTAAAAGTAACAATTTCCATTCCTTAGTATAGAGCTTTCAACTGGATGTCAATCTATATGACAACAATTTACATTTCCAATGTACCACAGTTGGCACTGAACTGAACTTTAGCAGCAAGTTCTTTGATATCATGAAAGCCACATATTGCCAGCAGCTCCAACAGCTGCACTCCTAAGAAAATCACCTATTCCAATTCTGAGAGAGCTGCCAACAGACTTAACAGGCATAGATTGCTACTTGAACCAAAGGGAGCACTGAAGGAAAAAAAAAAAAAGTGTAGAAAAACTGTACACAGATATGGGGCGAATGCTTAAGGATACTAAACAGCCAGTAGAAATTTAGGTACTGCATAAACTACAAAACAAATGATCAGAAGAGTTCTGAAGAAGCTTTGAGACAGTCAGTGTTGCAGAGTTCAGGTATCAAGTAATTTAACAAACAGCCTTACAGTATTCATGGCAAAATGTTCCGCACCTATCCTTCATCACAGACAGAGCTTAAGAAAATCCTGCATAATTCAGGAACAGTTGCTCAAAGTTTGAGAATGCAACATCTTCACTTTCTTAGTGTCACTTTCCTTAAATCACTGCAAAATAGTCTCTTCTTTCTTCATCAGAAATGCAAAATCATCTTGCCTTGTACTATTTATGAAGTACTTGTCAAGTTTTTTATAAAGGTACGTGTAATACTTTCCAGGTCAAACTAACCCCTATTGCTCTTACAGTTATTTTAGTTCAGCTGAAAGAAAAATTGTATTTAGGAACTTAAATGTCATCTGATCATTGATGCCTTGTTAAAGGAAACCTGAGTAACTCAAGCCTCTACGTGCACCTCTCCCCGAGTACATCCCTACTGCACACTGACCTAAGTGGAGAAAGCAGGGCTGATGTTACAGTGACACGTGTCATATAAGCATTTAAGAAAAGCAAGATTAATGAATTTCCTAGCTGAAGTAGTAGAGAATTTTCATTACTCTTTCACCATCCTTTCCTCATTTTAGCCTTCATCCTAACAGTTTAAGGAATGATTCTTTCTTTCAGCGTGTCCTGCCAAATAATGATTTGAATGATTTGAGCTTTGCCCATTATTTGTGCCCCCCAGCCTGCTCCTGTGCTGGGATCATGCTTTCCTCCTTGCCTCGGGTGGCTCTTTCTCTGGAGGGGAGACCAAGCTCTGCGGCAGCTCCAGTCACGGCAGAACCTCTAGCAAGGAGATGCTGCAGGATGTTGAAGAGCCACTGCAACTTTCAGTAGAATAAGAATAGCAAAGCACCTCTCTTTTTGGAACGAAAAGCCAGCTTGCATTGCCCTTTTAAAAAGAAAAGTCAGTAAGGAAGAGCAGGCAGACATAAAAAGGACTATGCACAGAATGAACTCATTCTTTCTCTTATTCTAGCAAATGAGAGACATTTGCACAGGATGTTCATTATCAACAGACAATTACTATACAAGAAAGGGGTAAAGAGGGATTACTGCTGTGTGCAAGCCCACGGTATGTGGCGAGTCAGTATCATCCTAACTCAGCTTCAGTAAAAAAAAAGAGAGAAATGGAAGCGGTTACAAGCATGAAAAAGGTGAGACGCTGAGACGCTAATGCAGCACTACAACTTGAGTTAGACTCAAACTAGAAAAGATCATGGACTACAATTCTATTAAGAATACTAATTTAACTAAGTTAAGAATACTACTTTAAGAACTCTAAAAGGACTTTTCTTTTTTTTTTTTTTTCTTCATATGGTACAGAACCTTGAATCTGTTTTCTAAAAATGATACAATTCTGTTTTGCCATGTTTCTTGAAAATAGCTAATTCTCAATTCTGCAATGGATGTTGAACATAGTTCTAGACGAAAATAACCTTTCATTTGTTTTTCCTGAGCCATTTCATTTTGCATGTCTCATGCAAGAAAACTGATTGTGTCTATAACTTACTCCTTTGTTCTTCACTAGAATAGGGAATGTCACATAAATTATCAGTAATACTCTGATGAATTTTGCTGTACAGTATCATTTACATTTCATGGGGTTTAATCTCAATGAATCTTGTATATCCTGCTGCTATTAACTAGTGATGGAGAAATTAAATGAAAGAAAACAAGCTGCAAAGCCAGCTCTCCTGAGAAGAAAATACCAGGCCATGTTTCAACATGGAGAAGGCAAACGTGGTCCTTTGAAAGACTGATGATAGTATTACTCTCACATCATAAATCTTGATAGCTATAGAACATGAAAAGCAAACATAGATTCTATATTGTTTTTAATAACAATGGAGCAGTAGACTCATTGTCACCTTCTGATTTACTTTTCATAACAGATTTATGTACAGTAAAAAATTCTATGCAGCAATACAGACACTCTTTGATTTAGGCAGCTAAATCCTGAAAAAACAAAGTAAAAGTCCAATTCCGTTTTGTAAACTGCACTGTCACACCTGTTTATTACTGACACTTTCAAAGACTAACCTACTCAGAGACCCTTGAAATAAGATGTTAAATATAAAGTGGTAACCTTCTTTCTTTCGATTTAAATAAGGCTTTTGTGGTTTAAGCATATTTTGTATATATTTTTCTACCTGTCAGATAGTCCAAAAACAGATCCTCACATCAAAACATTCTATAAAGATCAACATAGAAATTCTGTGAATCACAGAGATTTGTGCTTATAAACTTGCTTATTATGTTTTTATTCATGCAGCTTTGAAGGGATAGTGTCAGCTTTTTATCCAGACTCTTTTCATTACTCCTCCCTGCTGGTGTTGCGGCACATGCTGCGAATGACCTCTAGAGATTCCTGAAGCTGTACGCGCAGAGAAAATTGAATCTGAAAGCTTTATTAGACAAGTTTGTCTTTCAGCTCGTGTCTGATGTCAGCTGTATTGAAAAATAGAACTGCTTGTGAAACTGGGTCCTGACCTTGAAAAATCTCCAGTCAAATAGTAACAGACTCAGTTTTGTGCCATACTGCTTTTCTTTTTTTTTTTTTTTTCTTTTTTTAAGATGTGGCACACATCTAAACAGGCAAAAAGCTTCTTAATGAAAGTCAGACAGACTAATTGGGCAACTTCTTTCCTGAACACCACAGGGAAACTGGCTCTTCAGTAAGGTAAACATAACAGGTAGCCAACTAAGGTTGGTATGCATGAGTCTCTTAAATCCAGAAGCCTGCAAAGTAATATGATTCTACCCAAATTAAAAGGAATATACATCATTACTTATTCTTAACTCAAAGGCACAGAGCAGGCAGAGCAGTAGTTTATTCTTGTACTACTCTGTTTCATATTAGAGTGAGCAGCCTTTGCTAGACTAGCCCAGGCAGGAGACAGCCCACTCTCTCCTCAGTTTTCAGCACTGATTTGAAAACTCAAGACATCCTCTATGAGGCTTCTTTTATTGCCTTGTTTCCTCTCCTGCATTTTGTTTCATTTCAATTTCTTTTTAGAGTTAAGTTACACCTGATATTAAAAACACACATTTCCTTTAGATGCTCTGAGCACAAATATCACAGCTCCACCATACCAGACACAGTCATGTCTCCTTCTCTTTTGCACTTCACGTTAGCAGTTTCTTTTTCCGGTGCCCTAAAACTAATTTTAAGTAAAATGCACTACTGGCATTGTATTCTAAATTCAGTGTAGAACTGCTTGTCATGAACGATGCACGGTGTAGATTTTAAGCTGTTCTGTTCTGTAGAAAATGGTTTTGCAGTATTAAATATCTACCATGTCCTGTACACAAGCATTTTAATAGCTTAGGAAAGAAACATTTTAAATGATCACTGAAAGCACTAAACAGCTTTGGTTGTCGAAAAGACAGCTACCTAAAGCTCATCATGAGTAGAGTAATTATGGGCGAAGTGGTATACAGCTTTCTTCAAATTCTCTGTATTAAATATACAATAATGAGCATTGCATACCTAGCATTTTCACTGCAGGTATCCCTAACTACAGTCTCTGTCTGCTGTAGTTTTCAGACAAGCCTTAGCTGGTAAAATGAAAATCATTTTTTAACAGATCCAGCCCAAATAATGCTTCAAATTGAAGACAGCTAACATGTTAAGTTTTAAGGGACAACCAGCTCAAACTCTAATTTTGACAGTAATTTCAACATTGTAGTTGACACTAGCTCTCATCCTCCACAAGCACACATTTTTCTCCTTCACTTGATTATCTACTTCGTAGACAAAAAGACAGAAAACTGCCTAAAATTTCAAGGAAAAATAGAAATTGACTGTGTACGAAATACTATTTACTGAATGAGTTTAACCACAAGAAAAACAACTTAAAGTACTACTACAAGTTATATTAGCTATACATGGGATATGTAAAATTAGCTCACATAGAGTTTTTTCAGTTATACTAACATAGGTTTTTTTAATGTTTCACTAAGTCCAAATGCAGTATGATTTAGAGTACATATATACCTTTTGAACAATTTGTATCTTCACCTATAGCACTACAAATGATCAAGACTTTTCAACAACTTACTGAATTGCATCTATATTTGAATGGTGACAAAAAATGGAAATTGTTATCCTCAGGAGCAGCGTTGAGAATGTCTCCCAAGCCACAATGTATTCACATGGTTTTACAAAGCCCTGTAAAGCTTTACCTATCTTATTAAGCAAATACAGAGGTAGTATTTTCATACAAAAGCAGTCATATCAGTGCATACAAAGATAGTACTAAAACTTATCCCTCCTGTAAAAAGTACATTCCAAAATAGTTTATCTCTAAGCTTAAAATGTTTTCAAATGGCTGGCTAAGCAAGGCATCAAGATGTTTGATTAGAGACATTTGCACAATCTCGTGCTATAATACCAAGTACAGGTAGCAAGTTGATTTGCTTCCTGAGTCAATTTTGGGTCAATGTACCTTAGCAAAGACTGACTTCCAAGACATTTCCCTTGCTGGAAAATAACTGTTGCTCATTATGCCTGAGGGTATACTGGACCAGTGGGATAGTAAGGACAATTTTTAGTACTGCAGGTGCTGAAGAAACTGTAATACACAGACCTAGAAAAACCATAAACACATTGCAATGCTGTTCTTCACATCTATCGTAGCCACCAGACGATATGTCTTGTAGCCACACAACCTTCTGGCTGGCTTCTTGCAAACTTACTAGACCAAATGACACCTGACAGGGCAGTAGAGGTTAGCCAGTTGCATCTCAGTTCCCTAGTCTTGGACACAGACGTGAACATTATTAAATTCTGATGGCCACAAAAGGCTCTGAGACTCAGTAAAGGAATAATTATCAACAGCAGATACTATCTTCGCTTTAGAAGAGTCTTTCCAAAATCATTGTCAACATTTTTCTTTAAAAGTGACCTCTAAAGAAGCCTGGGGATGCTCCAGGCTTACTTTAGGGGCGACGTACTTCTCTGAGATCGGAGTTCCGGGACCTCAGCGACCCCGCGCAGAGCTTGGCGTGGAGCGCGCCGCTGGGGGAGCCTCCCCCAGCAGGTGAGCGCTACCGAGCGGGCTTCTCGCCGTGCTGCCCAGGACAGCAGGGCAACGCCGCCGCCGGCGGTGCTTCAGGCAGCGCACGTTGATCATGTAAACTCGTCTCAGCTTAGAACCTTGCTGAAAAGGAACACGAAACACATTTTCCTTACCCTCTCTGTGTTCACCCAAGGTCCCGCTCCCGCGCGCATTTCTCTTGACAGCAGTGCCAGCTCCGGCATTTCCCACTCCGCTTCTGGCCGTCCTTTCCTAACTCCTTCCACTCCCTGCCCTGCAACAGCTTCTGTGGCCTTGGCGCACAACAGATGAAGGAACTAATCTGCTTTACAAATAACATAATAAAAAAGCTGCCAAGATAAACCTCCCAGGACCTACTTCAGAGACAAACCTCCAAGAAACAAGAGTTTAAAACGCAGATGCTCTGCGAGATGGAACTGGAACAAATGAGCTGAGTTACGGGGGAACAGATACAGTTTTTGTTCACTACCCTGTCCCTGAGCTGGTTGGATCTGCCAGCTCTCCTATGGGCAGGTCGAGTATCTGTGCATTTTAATGTATGCCTCATTAGAATCAGCAGCACAGAACAAGTCCGTGAAAAAGGCGTAATATAAACAGCAAAACTAATTACAAACTTTATCAGTGGTCACAGCACAAACAAAATCCATGACATGAAATCTCCCTGTTTTTTTTTTTTTTTTTTTGGCCTTGATATTGGCAAAACTTTCAGGACTGTCTCCCCTCATATCTTCATGGGGAGAAATGGGCAGAAAGGAACTTCATGAAGTTCACAGAAGAAATGCCAAGTCCTTGCAGCTGGGGAGACACAACTCGAAGCATCCATTGGAATCTCCCTTCAGACAGGAGGAGAAACATTTTTACGGCAAGGGTCAGACACTGGAACAAGTTGCCCAGAGAGGCTGCAGAGTCCCCATCCTTGGAGGTACTAGAAACCCAAGTGGATCCAGCTCCATGGGAAACCTGCTCTAGCGGCCCTGCTTTGAGCAGGGGAGCTGGGCTAGGTGATCTCTGGATCTCTGAAAGTGCCTTCCAGCCTCAGTGGATCTTTGTTTCTCTGATGACACCAACAATTATGTGATTGCACTAAACTGACCTAAAATAAAGAAAATCTATGAAGCACACATTCAAATTTTAAGTGTTATTAGCACTAGAAAGAAAATCTTGCACCAATGCTTTAATTTTATGCATGTGCAATTCCACCTGATTCTCAGAAATGTCTTTCAGAGTCTACTTCTACAATTCAAGTAAATGAGCAATTCTGCAATTCTTTGGTTAAAGTTGAGCTAATACAGAAATCTGTTGCACACTGCGCTCTATTTTTCATTTATTACCATTTCCTTTGTAAGAACAAATTCACAGCCCTCCAACACTCTCTTCCACTGGGAGCTGACATAACCTGCTGACATGCAAAACCAACATAGCAAGTTTAGTGACCCAGTGCAGCAAAAATGATTATGCATCTCTTCAGTTCTACCATGTCATTAGATGAATTTTGATAGTGTGCCTTAGAAAAAAAAAAACAAAACTGTAAAGCAAGGCTTTACTAAGGGTTCTAAAAATATTAGCGGCTTTTAGCCCTTTTTATACAATCGCTGTGATTGCCACTTGAACCAAATAGCTAAAGCTAAATAACAGTTTCTATTTGCTAGTATTTAATATGGCATGAGCCAGACATCTCCTTTGCTTGGATTGATGTAGCCGACTATGACGGAAACTGGATCTTCTTCTAATAATGAATTCTGATTTCTGTCTATGTGGTACAATTATTTAGTTCCCTGTACAAAGACTTCTTCTGATATGGAGCTTTCGGGTCACTAGTAAAGAGCAGAGAATTCTCCAGTACCAGCTTACTTTCATGCCAACCATCAGAGTATTAAAAGGCAAGAGGGATCAACATCCTACAAATAATCAACTCCCAGTTGACTACTAGAATCCTCTACCCTGAGTTATAGATTATCTGAAGAGGAAGATTTTTCTTTTTGCTTCCAGACATGCTGACCAGCTTTGAAACTTCTATGAGTGAGCAAAGTTCCGCATCAAAAGGAGTGGAGAGACTTTAATATCAAGGGAAGAATCTTAGCGACTTTAGAAACTCAAACTTTGGAAAATCCAGCACCCATTCTCTATTTTTTTTCCATCTATGCTTAATGACAACATTTCTGAGGAAAGCAGTGGAAAAAAAAATCCATCAAGTATATAAAAATGATTCTGCAGTCCTTGCAGGGAAGCAGCAGGTACCAAGAGATATGAGATTAATACAACATAAATACTGTCCAAATAGTTTAAAATTAGCAAGAGATCACGTCTCCTACTGTGGATTCATCAGCTCAGACACCCACAGATAAATATCACAGACTTAATGTTTAACTCCAAAATTACTCCCACCATGTTGTCATACTTCTATGAATACATCAATCATTGCCTTGAAGCAGTGCCATTTCCTTGCCCTATGACATTTAAAAAGCAATTCCAGAATTCCATTCTGTGAAAGGCTTACATTCACTTCACCTATAGCATTATTATTTTTCTAATTTAAATTATTTGTCTCCCTCCATGAATGCCTATAGAAAGTCATAAAGTCAGCTCTTCAGAGGATAAAGAAACAAAATTCTGAAACAGCAATACTTAGAAAAGCACGCCACAATCATTTTACCAAACCTACAAACTGAGTTATCTGTTGGGACACTTTATACCAAATAGAAAGAAAAGAATAAAAAAAAAAAAAAAAAAGAATTTGAAACCAGCACTCTCATTTACAAATGTGTAATTTGCAACTTTGTTTTGAAAGACATATATACTGAAGCACTTACAGACACCTGCAGAGACAAGGCCAGGTGCTCCTAATGCTGCCTTTTCCTTTAGTTGTAGAATTAAGTGGTTTATGGCCTTCCAGTCAGCAGTCAAGTCTTCTAATTTTCTCTAGAACAGAAGAAGAATATATTTAACAAATTTATAACAATTCTTTTTCCACTTTTTGCATCATGTTTCCATTGTGTTGGAGAGCCTGAATTAAATATATATATATATTTGTATGTATGTTGAAACAGCAGTTAGTTTTCACCGATAGGACCATGGGGTACCTCAGGTACGTCCCGATGGCAGTAAGGAAAGGCTGCTAGCGCCGGCACGCCGAGGGCACTTCGGCGCCTGGGCTGCTGCTGCTGGGGCCGGGGGCCCGACGCAGACCGGAGGGCTGAAACAGCACGGGTTTGCACGCTCGCCTCTTAGCGGGTGCTCCAATTTGCCTCAAGTTTGGCCAGTAAAAACTCTAACCCTGCAAAGGACTTCTTTTACATCGGTCACCCACTGAGGCCAGAATACTGCCTGATATAAATTCTGGACAGCTTTTGGACACAGTAGGAAAGAAGGGAGACAGCTCTGTGTAAGGGCTTAAAACACGTCTTTAGCTGTTGGAGTACCTTAAAAATAAAATCAAAAGTCTGGAATATCAAAGACTCTCTGAGAATAGAGTTGTAAGAAAAATGCACAAGAAGCAATGAGGTGTGCATGACAAAAGCCACTATCAATGACAATTCATCATCATACACCTGCTTTATTTCTGTACTCAGTACAAATACACAGAAACCCACATTCTGGAACACAGTTTTTTTCAGACAAGTTCCTTTTTCATCTACAAGTTCCTTTCCACCTACAAGTTCCTTTTTCTTTTTTTTTTTTTTTCCTGCTGTTCTAGCTCAAGAGCTTCTTTTCCAGAGCTTAGGATGGAAAGAACGGTTCCAATATCCATTATTTCAACAGTAGCAATGAGAGCAGAGAGCCCTTGAAAACAGAAGCTGGGAAGATTACACTTATTCTGGCATAGTTTTCACTGTAATATATTCACAGTAATTGAGGAAAGATACATGGTTGCTATAAATATAATACTGGTCCTCACTGGGAGTAGCTGCTCCACTCGTGCACAGATGTAAGCCAGGGATTTGTTTCCAGCAATGACAAAATACAGAACACGCTCTCTGCAGATGATAAAAAGGGTTGTTGTGCAAGGCACTACACAACTAGCGGAAGAGCATAAAGTCCCAGGCTCTTCAGAATTACAGTTTGATCCAGTCTCACATCTGCCATAAATTAGCCTGTCCACATTAAAAAAATCACTTAAAGTGGAACAATTCTGCTGTAATTACAGTTTCTTCAGCACTGGTGACAATGGTGACTTCAAAATACCTTAAACTGGAGAATATTTTTATTGCTTTATCAATTTCCTTTCAGCATTGGCACAGGTGCAATTTAAGTGAGGTTAACAATCATACATGAACTAACCTCAGTGATGGCACTAAAACTAGAGTGGGGTATTTAGAGAGAGAAATGATGCAGTATTTTAAATGCAAGACTGAGGGTGAGGCAACAGGTCTACAGGTATTCCTTAAGTCGTCTTTTTTTCTGGCCATTCCTTGCTCTCCCACCCCACGTGTCAGGAAAGTGCAAACTGAGCGATGTGGCAGGCGAACTGCAGCTCTTTAATTGCCAGTGAATTTCTGTCCTGAATAAACTATTCTGTTTAAGAGCTGATAACTGTCAGACTGGGGCTTACATTTGCTACTGTCATGAGCAGTCAGCTCACCAGACCCCTTCCTCAAAACAAGCAAACAAACAAACGAAAATAACTTACAGAAATGCATTTCAAAAGCATGAAATTCATTTTCTAAAAGGAGTTTAGATCATTAATGATCATTTTCTATTCCATTATTGATTCTTGAAGCTGTTGCCATATAGAATCATCATAGTCTAGGATTCAATTTACCAACAAAAATCAGCCTGTTATATATAAGAACTTGAGGACAGAGGGGTAGGAATGGGACCCAGGGACTAAAGACAGAAAGGACAGAACGGAGGAGTTGTGAAATAACATCAGACTGGTCATCAGCTTCCTCATGGGTTTGGGATGCACTGTGTAACTCAGTGCTTCAACCTTCAGCTGAGGGATGAGTCAATATAAAGCCACGAGATTGAGTTTTTGATTAAAACAATGAAATGAAAGTATATTATAAAGGTGGCAAAGACAAATAGCTAAAGATTACCAAATCACAGAATCATAGAATGCTTAAGGTTGAAAGGAACCTCTAGAGATCATCTAGTCCAACCCCCCTGCACACGCAGGGTCACCTACAGCAGGTGGCTCAGGACTGCGTCCAAGCAGGTTTGGAAGATCTCCAGAGAAGGAGACTCTGCAGCCTCTCTGGGCAGCCTCTTCCAGGGCTCTGTCACCCTCACTGGCAAGAAATTTTTCCTTAAGTTCCTGTGGAAATTTTGGTGCTTCAGTCTGTGGCCATTTCCTCTAGTCCTATCAGTGGCCACCACTGAGAAGAGGTTGCCCCATCCTCCTCACTGCCTCCCTTGAGGTCCTTATAGACACTGATGAGGTCTCCTCTCAGCCTTCTCTTCTCCAGGCTGAATAGGCCCAGCTCTCTCAGCCTTCCCTCACAGGGCAGATGTTCCAGGCCTCTGATCATCCTCGTAGCCCTGCGCTGGACTCTCTCCAGCAGCTCCACATCCCTCTTGAACTGGGGAGCCCAGAACTGGACACAGGACTCCAGGTGTGGCCTCCCCAGGGCTGAGTAGGGGGGCAGGATCCCCTCCCTCGCCCTGCTGCAGACGCTCCTCCTAATGCACCCCAGGATCCCATTGGCCTTCTTGGCCACGAGGGCACTGCTGCCTCATGGCCAACTTGTCATCCACCATGACGCCCAGGTCCCTCTCTGCAGAGCTGCTCTCCAGCAGGTCGGTCCCCAGCCTGCCTGGTGTCTGGGGTTATTTTTCCCCAAGTGCAGGACCTTGCACTTGTCTTTGTTGAATTTCATAAGATTTCTCATTGCCCAGCTATCCAGTCTGTCCAAGTCCCTCTGGATGGCAGCGCAGCCCTCTGGGCTGTCAGCTCCTCCTCCCAGTTTGGTATCATCAGCAAACTTGCTGAGGGAGCCCTCCATCCCTTCATCCAGGTCATTGATGAATAAATGGAACAGGACTGGGTCGAGGACTGACCCCTGGGGTCAAATGCCAGAATTAAGTCAACAATGAATATTAATACTATTCTCAGCACAAGAGGCCTGAGTCAAAGTCTGGGACAAAGAAGGCTGAACTCTATAGGGACTCTACATCTTTATGGTAAGAATGAAAAGATTGGTGAATTAAGATGCAGATTAGAAAGGGAAAAGGGATGGTTGAGACAAGGCTGCCCCAGAGAACTGATTTTCTATAGAATTCTCAAGTTATACTAATTAATACTAATTAATATCTTTAAAGAAGCCAAGTTTTTTTCTGTGCATCCAACTTGAGACATTGCTATCTTATTTGCAGAAGCATTGAGCAATTCCAGCTGCATCTGAAATCGTGAAAGTTGTATTTTTATCATGTAAAGCACTAGATAATATGATGGTGAAAAATATGTTTTTTTCTAATTTGATATCCAGAAGAATCTGCCATTTTCAGCTTCTATCTCTGCGTAAATGTCCCCATGTATAAATAAAGATGAAAATAAGATCTCGTTCCCTAGGAGTTAATTCAACCTGGGAGAATATTTTCAGGTGAAATATTTCATTTGCATGAAACCAACCAATCTCAACTAAATCTCCAAATTTATTTCACAATTGCTGAAGAAAATAGAATGAGTTTTCTGGTGTATCTAAGTTGAGAATTATGGTGTACTGAAACACAAAAAGAGTAAACGGTAGTGGAAGTAACTCACTAGGAACCACGACAGAAGATCAGCTCAGTGTAAATGGTTGGAAGCTTAAAGAGAACTACAACGTCAAAAAAGCAATTCAGAAATCCTGACAGAACAGCCAGTGAAACAGAGATTAACTTCACAGGTTCATCCCACGACTGAACTACAGAATGTAATGAAAAAAAAAAAAAAAGAAAAATGCAATTAAAGAGGGACTAGGAATGAAATATCCAACTAGGAGTGAAATACCCGCTACTTCACAACTAGTTGTTAATTTTCTCACAGGCGCATTGTATAGCATCACTGTCAAAACTGCAACTCAAGAAATGTCATAATCTCTGTTTAATGTGTTAGCTTGACCCACTTACTGTGTTTGAGTAAATCTGGTTTTAAAGGTTTAGAAATGGCTAATATTTGGCAGTTTTCAGTATCCTTAGTATGATCACTTTTAAAAGAAAAGGACTCAGAGCACAGTTCTATGTTACAAATTTGGTCTGCACAGATTTACTTCACCTCAGTCAGTGGTGCACAGTAGCATTACTAGTTCTTCTCCCTGACCATGACAAAATTTATTCCATGATTCATCACAGGCATATTACAAAAATCTGGAGCAGCCCAAACCTGCAGTTTTCTTTTATTTCAAGTACTTTGCTTGTTAAAATATTGGGTAACATCTCCTAAAATTGCAACTGCAACCCTACCAAACAAGTTAATGCAGTCACTGCAGCAAGATTTTTTTCCAATAACAGGCATGAAATAGCCAATAAAAAATACATAACAGAGTCAGAAGCTTTGTTTCTGCACCCTTTGATTAGCACACTGCTTCTAAGTCACCTTGCTTCAACTCTTTTAGTATTTCTCTCTGATTAGCATTTCTCAGTGAGCGCTGGTCATTAAGAAAAAAAAAAAAAAAAGAAAGAAAGAAAAGAAGATTAGAAGAGGAAAACTATTTGCAAGGATTTCTCTTCAGGAAAACAGAAAAGAAACCAAAACATGATTAAATATGCATTAGTTTGTAAAGTGGAGATAAGTGCGTAAGTGTTCTCCTGCAAATGGAGACAGGATGATGGAATTTATAAATGACGTGGTGAGGGGAGATTTTGCAAAAGAAAGAAAAAAAATACTCCAAACATAATGACTAAATAGAGGTGGTAAAACAAGAAATTCACATTAGAGGTCACCTGCAGACTTTTTAACTTTTTATTATTTTCTGCTTCAAGATCCTCCAGAATAGCAAATGACACTCTAGCCTCTATGAAGGTCTAAAAAAACCACTACAAAACTGAGCAAAAAATATCCACTTCAAACTGATTTTTATATTGGGAGAAAAGATTCAATGGCATACTTTTTAAAAAGAGATGAATTGAGAGGGAACTGCCTTCTTAACAATGTATTTCTCTGCTCCTAAACAGAATCAAGTCATTCTGTATGAATACTGGGAGAGATAAAAGAGAGTGGAAATGTTCCATATTGACTTGTCTTTCTTCATTCATAATAGGAAAACTTCAGAGCAAAGGACCTTCTGTGACTTGACTGTTACCTTTTCTAAAAGACAAATTCACTTTTTTTGATTGAGAGTACTTCTGAAAGTGTAATTTAGAATAGGGAAATTTAAAAACATCTTATCTGAGTCAGTTAATAAGACTAAAAAACAAAACAACAAAAAAAAAAAACTTCAATTTGTTTTCAACATGGGTAACACTTGAATAGATGGAGAAACATTAATGTCAAATACAATTTTTCCATTGCAATATGCAAGAAATTCCTAGCAAGGAACATTACATTATTCCTGGCTATGCTGTCACAGAACAGAACCAATGCTATTTGCCAAGTTCTTGCATTGATTTTAAACAGAGCATGTCAAGGACAAGCTTACAACAGGGGAAGCATAACCCATTATGCAGTAATGGATATTGCTAAGGTTTGCTTCATTACCTTTACTGGGTGAGTGGTTGGTTTTTCCTTATGTAAATGACACCCTTTGGATAAAACCTCTTCCACATTCGGCTGTTTAGCCTGAACTGCTGCTTCGGTTTCCTGAAAAATAAACACACATGCAATGTAGATTAATCATAGCACATGCAATAAAACTGAAAAGTCCTAGAGCTCCATAGGAGGCTGTAAACAACCAGTAGGTGAGTTTCTGCTCAAGACTGTTTTTTTTTTTTTTTCCAGAAAACTTGAGAGCAACAGCAGCTAAGGACAAAGAGGGTCATGAGAAAAATAGAAGCAAGGAAAGGTGAAAAAGAGTAATGTCAACAAAATATGAAGTGATAGGTTCTTAAGTTTTCAATAAGACTATTACAAAACTGGCACAAATTCATACTAGAAAGAACAAGCATCTGAAATCTCATTCAAAAAGCTCAGCCTTGTTGTCTGCTTTACATTAACAACAAGTGCAGCAGGACACATTTTGTTCTGCAGCACATACCGTTGTAATTATACGATCAGATCCAGCACTGATGCTGAATTTAGCAAGATTATAAATGCTTTATAGCAAAGTATTCATGCAGAAGAATTCAAAACAAAGGCACAGAAACAGTGGCAGTTCCTAAAGGACCGGGAAGGCACCTGTCATTATCAGTGACACCTACTGAATGAGTAACTGCATATTCCCTAGCAATTTTCTTCCTTAATTTGGAAGGGTGTCATCCGTAAGCTAACCTAAGCCAATTCTGCAAAACTCTTTCAGCATATCTATGGCTCCATAAAATAGTCACAATTAAAAATAAATAATGCTTGCAGCAATGCGTGCAGGTAATTAAAAGCAAAGCCCAAAACTATAAAACTGTAAAAATTTATAAAAAGGTTAACAGGCTATGTAGTTCTGAAATACATATTGTTTGTCATATTTAAGTAGTTGAAGGCAACATTAGCCAAAACAGATAAAAAAGCAAAAATCCCAAAGCCATTTGAAATATCCTTTTTTTTTTTTTGTTTTGGCTTCTTTTCTCTTCTTCTCTCCCCTCCAATCTTCTCTCATCCATTTTACAGTTTGATTTCGTAGCTTGTCTGATGTAATACCGCAGATCATCTACTGCCTTTCCAACTTTATTTTCATGTTTATATTTTATTCCTTTTAATTATTAATGAGATATAACTATAAGGATACATAGAGAATGAGCACTGAAAAGCACTGTGCAGCAAAATCAGGTATTTATCGGGAGAGTTAACTTGTTGAGCAACCCATCACCAAATCCCTATTCCCCTTCTGTTTCCACATTAGGTTAGCTCTGTACTCCCTTATTCCCTACATAAATTTAAAAAAAAGAAAATCAAAGAGTGCCAATGAAGAATACAATTTTGGCCTGTCT
>VZSV01000065.1:2185484-2260951 GCA_013398735.1 Nothocercus julius | reverse complement strand
TTAGCCCGGGCACTCACCGCTTCCTTTAAAGTCATGGCCAGCACTTAACCTCTTAACCCGCTCTTCTAAACCGGAGGGAAAGCAGCAGCCTCTCCTCAGGCTCTCTCAGGCCTTCTCACACACCTGATTTGAAGTTTATAGCAATTGCCATTAGCAGTCAAGTTCTATGACCGGGAATTCAAAATTGACATTGTAAAAAACCTTCCTAGTGGAGGAACTCCAAATAAAAGAACTATTCTTAAGGGAACTGACTACTCAAGAGCTGTAGCTGCAATGAGTTTTGACTGCTCAGTATTTGTTTCTACCCTGCCCTCTGTAGTGAAATTTGTACCATGATTTTCCGTATACGTACATTGAAATAGGCTAATTTCTCTTTTAAAATTAAAGGAAAAAGGAAAAACAAAATGAATGACTAACGGTGCTGCAAGACTCTGCATTTTACAGCAAAGAAGGTTTCATAATCTTTTCCATTGTCATTATTTGGTGATTAGGGCTTAGGTATACAACCCATATATAAAAACCTCATCCCATATCCCATGTCTACATATTGTAAAAACATTTGAAAAGGTATTTGATCTTTATGGATAGAATACAGTCACATTTTTTTTTTTCCACAGTGTGGTATCAAAAAACGTAATGTTGTTAGCTGTCAGTCAACAGTTGCCTCAGCTCCACACAAACTAATCTTGTGAAGTCCAATCTTTCAAAATGAACAGCCTTGACCTAAACCAAAATGCATTGTGTAAATCTATCAAATACAGCATGACGCTTAATTTCAGATTTATGTGGAAATAAGAATAAGAGTCCGGGGGGAATAAGTTCTCAATATCTTATCGCTCTGTTGGACACTGCTGCGATTAACAGATAGCCTATTTCTCTGAGCTACAATTACTTTCTGATTGCTACACATTAATTCCAACATAATCTAAAAACATCACAAGATGGTATTAAACACCGATCCGCCAGGCGCGTTGAATCACTGCGGGAGCTCCGAAGCGCTCTCTGCCTGGTGGTGCAGCCCCTTGGCAAATTCTGCGCACCGAGCCAGGCACCCGCCGGTTCAGATCCGCTTGCTGCGTGACACTGCGTTCATGGAGGTGGGCTGATTAAAGACTGCTTCCCGAACACCGGCCCATCAGTCAGTGCCCAAAGGGAACAGAAAGGTAACAGCTATCCCCCGCACTCCCATAGTTTGCCCGTCGTGAAAAGACTCTAGCTATTATCTAGCCTGTGCATTTGTGCAAGCGATTGATGTGCGCTTAGAGCAGGACCCAAGGTCTGCCCTTCGCCACGCAGACCAAGCTCCTCCCGAAGCTGACGGGCGTTGCCTGTGCTCGTGTTCAGCGTCAGGCCTCAGAGAGCGCCAAAGGGAACCTCCCAAAGATCTTGATTCTAGGTCACTCACCCCTCTCCCACGCTCGCTTTCGGCTCCGGAACGCCCCTAGGACACATGTAGAATCCAGCTGATTCTACCAGAATTTCACAGTTTATGAACCGCCTGTAGAAAGAGTCGCGATGCTACTTCTGGGCTGGTTTATGAATACGCTAATTAAACTTTTCACACATATGGCAAATTAAAATACAGCTTCACTGGAAACTACTGTTTCTCAAACACATGTAAACAGCAAGAATTAAACAGAGGTCACCCTTACTCCATGAGACACCGTCTGAGAGTTTCCACTGGTGTGAAAACACTGCGTCAGAACTGACGAAAGCCCGATGCAAAACAGGCCACGCTGGCTTCTGCCATTTCCAATAACGTGTCAGTCCAAAACGCTGAAAAAATTGGCGCACTGGAAAAAATGACAGGGACTTCTCTACAGCCCCCTATGGACTACAAGAGTCTGCTGTTCTAGCTCAGAACTTGGAAAATGCATGTTCCCTAGCTGACACCGTTTTTTTAGCCAAACCTCTGGTGTGGATGCCAACAGAAGAGAAAGTTTATTGGCTTGGCATATGTTATTTCAGGGGATGGTAACCATCCTCGCAGACGCACTCCTGCTGCTTAACATATGCCGCATCTATACTGAGAGACCCAGACACTATATATACCACGTGGGTAGCATCTCAGCCTGCTATCAGTCTACATGAAGATTCACAAACACTGATTCACCTACTCTCGTAACATGGGTAAAACTTTGGGGAGCAGATTTGCTGGTGAGAAGCTGTCCGTTTTCTGTAGGGATAGTAGGAGAAGCTCTGCGTGGTTAAATCTACATCCTCATGAAGTGCGGTGCCAAAATGAAAACTGAATTATAACTTTTTTTTTTTAATTAATATTGTATTTTAAAAGTCATGATCTCTTCCTATCAGGATTGTAGATTAAATAAAGATTAAAGATGAAAATATGTTTGTAGGAAAACAAAAGCAGTAAACAATTTCTCTTCACTTAGACAAAGCAATGATGTTTAACAAGCAGACACACTAAATTGGAACTGTAAAATGTTTTGGAAGCTTTCATTTTCAAGAAGACTTTCCAAAATAATCGGACATACATCTCAAATATTTTTTGACTTGACAACTAAAAACTGTATTTCATTATACAATACTTCTGTTATCTTTTAGCTGAGGGAGAATATAACTTTTAACCAAAATTCTGTGTGGCAGATTTCCTTATTTACACACAAAAAAAGACTCCAGCATGGCTCACTGAAATATTATTTTCTATTTTTCAGTGAGCTATTTCCAGAAAAATTTAGGGGAAAAGCCATAAATCAATGGTGAGGTTACAGTGCCAGTGCCTTTTTTTTTTTTTTTTTTCCAAAAGAATTCCCGCAACGCAAAGCTGAGGTTCTGAAAAAGAAAGGAAGGTAGATGGGAAAAGTGAGTATATTGCAATCATCAGGAATTCTTGCTCTAAATAAGCGACCTCATTTTTCTTTTTAGTTGGTTCTGCACATTCCCACTCATGAAGCAGATTAAAAAGCTCAAGAAACACAAAGAAGAATGGTCAGGGGATACTTAATTAAAATACATCAAAATCCAGCTGTTCCACAGTGAGCATCAGATCCTGATGGCAGCTCCAATGTACATGGCATTTAGGGTGTTCAGCTTAGCCGTTTATACAGGATCATTAGACTAGAGCCAAGACACGCTGTTAACAGTGCTGTGGACGTAGCAAAGTGAGGCCTAATCCACTAGAGAAATAAAGACAACTGACAGGCCTGATAAATCCTGAATATTTTACATATTTCTACATAAAAAGCTAATGCTCCATGAACATCGTAAGAACAAGTTACAGAATTTAAATTCATCCCCCCACGTTAGGCACCTATGAAAAAATACAGGTAATTCAATTAACAAAACATTATATTAGTGGCCTAGACAGAAACTTGGTGTAAAGCTTCTCTATCACTAAGAGAATCTGTAACTGGCAGACAAGCAATTTCATGCTCCGACCTACAAAAATGACATTTTAATGAGTAAATAAGCAGTCTTTTTCCATTAACTTACACTGCTGTTTCTTTAAATGTGTAAGACCCAAACTGAGCTCCCAAGAGAGTGTTAGAATCAACCGTTGAGGGGAGAACAGCATAGTAAAATTCACCGATTTTTTTTTTTTTTTTAAATGTCCATAAATTTCAAAAAACATACGTAAAAGGTCATCATCTAGTCACGGGAGGCTATAAAGTGGATACATCCGTTAAAACTCTTGACTTAAGGGAACAATCAAGATACCGCAGAAAACTGCTGCATTGAAACAAGCGCCATACAAAGGACCTCTTCCTAAAAGTGCAAAATTTTCTAGAGGTCATCACTACTTTTGAGGTCATCTGTCATGAAAATGAAATTGCCTGGACGTAGTGAAGATAAGTAAAATTATTAGCTCTACATGGAGTATGAAAAGAATTTGGCTACAGTGGCCATATGGCAATAAGACAAAATCAATTAATCATCCTAAAAAAGTCTAGTAAGAATTGTTTAGGATGGGATATGAGTTAGAATATATTGAGCAGATGTTCCTGCTTCACCTAGATTGCAGACCCTATCTCAGTTCCTGTTCATACTATAGAAGAGAGAAAAATGAATCCAGAAAAACATACAATGAAGAAAGAAATTCAGCAGGAAAACACAATGAGAGACTTCTTAGGAGAAAATAAAGGAAGTTCCAATATTTTAATAAGCTCTCTCTTTCTTATGTTTTCTCTTAAGCTGCTATCCTTCAGCACCTAAAACATAAAACAGCACATAAAACATTTGATTGAAACAGAGGTAGATCTGGACTACTGCCATAAGTACAGGTATGGGCACTTCAAATGCCTGGTACCTCAAAGTCACACCTGCTTGGAAGTTGCAAGTACAACATCTGCAGCAGGATGTTACTACCAACTTTATTGTAAGAAGCAACTAAGGTTTCCTAGGCATGCCTATACATTTTTATTTTTACTAAAACATCTAACAGAATGGTTCACTCAGTTACCAGTGTACAAACCAGAAAAGAGGCATATTCCTTGCCTCTAATATTTTTGCTTAGCAAATCAAGCCAGAACAAGTCAAGGCAATGCTAGAAGAATCTCATGCTGATGTAACAAGCTACTTGTATGGGCTTATCTTCAGGTTCCAGTGCTTTGAATTGTAGGCAACAAGGATGGCAAAATACATTATCTTTCAGAACAAGACTAGTTATTTGATAAATAACCTGATATTATCAAGAATGAGAGCTTTGAAGAATCATATTTTGAAGAAAACGGGCAAAGAGAAAGAACATAAAAAAACTCCAACAATGTTAAAAGCTTAATTCTGGATGGGAGAGGAAATATCCTACCCGTAAAAACCAATAAAATATTCTGTCATTTCTGTACGTCTCTCCTACACTTATATGTCCATCCATAATAGCCAGACCTTTCTCTGTGACTCTGAAAATTATTTAAGCTGTTTTTAATAGTACAATGAGAAAGTTGAAAGAGCGCAAAGCCGAACTTCAGCCTCAACTTCTAAGCAACCTACCCAGACTTCTGCAAAAGTTGTGCTTTCAAGAAAGAAATCACCATCCTCACATACCAATCCTCCATTATTTCCTAGAAAAATACTCTCTCCTCGCATCAAATACGTCATCACCTCTTAAAAATCTTTTCTCTTGCAACCCATTGGAACACATTTTGCAATGCATCCTGAGAACTGCAAAGTCCATGATGTTACAAATAAAACAGTTTACACTGATCACTCATTGGGAATATTTCGCCACCTTCCCTCGTCCATTGGCAGCTAGTACCTGTCTGCCTGTAATAGATGCTTAGTCTTCAGCATCTCTTACAGTTGCAAATCCCCACAAAGGCAGAGGAAGAGGCTGTGATATCAGTCGCTGAAAGTTTAATGGATCAAAGCTCACTACATAATATGTATACATTGAGCAGGTCTCATTACACAGAAGAAGATTTCTGGAAAGAGTGAGCATATACTGATGCAGATAATATAAAGCTCTAGTTCTATGACTTGATTAAATTGACATTTACTGCAGATCTTAATAAAGCATTGAAAACAGGAGTAGTTTAATCAAGCAATCTTCATCATCAACAGCTTTCACATTTCAGCGTTTTGTCTGGATCAGACCTAGATGCCACATAATACAGTGAGATAGACCTCTTGGGCATGTATTCCCTACATGCTCGTGTGGACAATCTATGCCATTTCTTACTGCCTACAAATAACTACTCATTTAAGAGGATACTAGTAAAATGAAAATGTAGAAGAATCAACATCGAGTTAAAACCCGACTTCTCTGGTCTAGCTTGTCAAGCAGCCACTGACAAAGGGAGACTCATGGAAGGAAAAACCCAGCATTGTCCAGGCGGCACTTTCCTTCTCTCATGCAGGTGAAGGTTATTTATTTATCTACAATTAGGTTTCCTAGACTACAGCCATGCTATTCTGTCACTCTCTAAATGCCTGTTGTCAAGGATATAATGAAGTGATTGACAAGAGTTGACAGTTTTCCTACTGTCATTCAAACCTTATCAAGGGCAAAACACCAATGTACGTTATTTTAAAGAGTTATTTAATTAAATAGTTTAAAGAGTTATTTAATTTTTTGAAGATGGCATATTTTTATCTGCCAAAAAATGAACATAGTGCACGATTTTAAATATATGGCTAGAGACCTCTACAGAAAGTTTTTTAAAAGTATAAATCCTATATCCAGGGCCTATTCAGTGCTTCTTTGGCAGTGCAGGCAGCAATCAAGGTTATAAACTGACTTTCCCCAAGTTTCTAAGCAGAGAACAGTACGCAGAGGGATGAGTGGCAGTCCAGAAAATAAGGAGGGAGCGGAGGGAACATGATGGACAACTGAGGGTGGAGAGAGGAAGGACTGGTGAGATTACAGAAGGATTTGGAGGCAAGATGGCTGGAATGCACAGAGTGGTTTTGAGCATCGTGTGCAGGAAAAGATTAGCAGGAGTGAGTAGGGTTTCAGCTAAAAGCAGGAACGGGAATTTCTGCATTTCTCCAACTCACTCCCTATCCTGAGCAACCTTCCGCCATCTGTTCCATAACGTGTAGGGTCTCAAGCTTCTCTGTGTCCCCTCCATGACCCAGAGACCCTCATCTTTATCTACAGCCACCTACCTTCATCACGATCCCCCTGGAGAAGTGCCTTGCGCCCAACTGTAGTATGGAAGTGGCAAGGTTGAAACAAACAAACTAGAGAAACCCCCAGAAACTACAGCCTTCTCCTCCTCCAGTGGTCCAGAGACATTTTGACTCCTAATGCTTGGTTGGACTAGAACATCTCTAGTCCTTCCTTCAAATGCAAAGGAACTAGCTAGCAACTAACTCCTGCTCCATGGCCTACTGCCCTAGGCTGTTTTATCTTCTGCATTGAGCTGGTTCGGTCTGCACGTAAGTTCCCAAATGGAGAGTAGTATCTTCCCAAAGAAAGCATTTATTTTTCAAATGCTATAAAATGATCAAGTTAGCCTAATGCTGATACAAAATACTCAGCCACAATTTCAGAAACATTAAGAAGCCAAAAATCCAAGTCAATGAGAACATGAGAAACTCAGCACATCTGAAAACCAGGCCACTAAATCCCAAAGACTGAATCATTACAAAGACTAGAAAGCTGCGGAAGTAAGTATTAAAAGCAAAAAACAAAAACATAAATTTATATTGTGAGAATATGCATATTATTAAAACAAAATCCAGAAAGGCAAAAAATGATTGAGTAGTGTTAGCTCAACTTATCCATTTATTACATTATGCAGCACATTCAAACATAAAAGAGGAAACTGAATGAATTTGGGTGAATATTTGTATTTATGCTTTACAAGTACATTTCTCTGTGTCTTTTATATACAACACAGACAAGAAATTTGCTGTGCATTATATACATGCATAGAAGTGTATATGCAGTGTATGTGCACTTTAACCCCAAATGGTTAAAAGAGTCTTTGATTAATTATGTACTATCTCACAAGACCTCTACAACTAACATACAAACTGTGACAGCTCAGATCTTACCTCCCTGTATAAAAAGTCAGGGGATGAAATCCAGACAAAGATAGGCCACCAGAAAGGACTTCTTCAGTTACTCATTCCCATTATGGCCTATCGCCTATCACCGTTCAGCTCCTGGACATACAGCCCTGGAACTCCAAGGAACACAGAGCTTCCCAAAGACTCAGAGAAAGTCAAAGGCAAACTAATATCTTGGATAAATTTTGATCTGTAAGTATTCCTACTTGCATTTTGAAAAAAAAAAAAAAAACAACAAACTGAAGGTTAAAATACTTTGACACTTTGTTGCTGCTGTTGTTTTTCAGTACTTCAGGGCTTTTTTTTTTAATGTATTTCCTTAAGTACAGTTCACATAATGAAACTAGAGAGAAATATTTTCAACCTAAGTTTCAGTGGGGAAGAGACAGCCTGGGAATTGTTTTAGCATTTCAGTTTACAAGCAGTTTTCTTCAGAGCCTAAGGAAAGAAAGAAGGGCTACACCATCATTGTGTTGTTTTGTGCAATATGAGCTTGTAACTTCTGGCATTCTCTCACCGAAGTTACTATTCTGGAAGCAGAGCTAATATGCACCTTATTCAATTATTTCCAATACGATTTTATTTGTTTTTTTTTTTTTTAAGCATGGAAGTTATAAATTACCCTCCATAGTTAAGTGTCTTTATGTATTAGCAAGTTCTAACATATTTTCTGGTTATGAGGCTGTAAACACCTTTTCCTTTTTTAGGTTCCATTCTCAAGCAAACCTGCTAGCCCGTTATTCCTTTAGACCATTCCAATCTCCAGCTACTTGGGTTTCTGAACCACTGCTCAAAGCAGTAGCTACTAGTGGCAATGATCTGTCATGTCACAGCTACAGTTTTCACTCTCAAGTCACATATGGCAGAAACTCTCCCGTTACACACCTAGAGACACCTTGGTGCAGTTAGGCAGGCACAGCCCAGCAGCCCCAGCCTAGCAGCCGACAGCTTTTCAAAACAGACGCAAAATGTTCCCGCCAGTCCTAGTTAGATCTTCTGTTACTCACCACAATTTTTCTATTGTAAGCAAGCACAAGGACTATCAGCACGTGAATTTTCAGAAAATAGACGGCTAGTGGTAAGTATATGTGTAAGAAAAAGAAATTAGCAGTAGAGAAGGAAAGTTCCTGGGATGAAACATGTAAGTATTAAAAAAATGTTACAGACTCATCTACGTTTGGGTTTTTTAGCTTTTTCTTCTCCAAATTTGTCTGACAGCTGTTTGGCACTATTCAGGCTGCGCTAAAATTGGTACCAATTTGTAGATTATAATCTGCTATGAGTTACTGGTATTTTCAGTTATGAGCGAGGCTATTGAGCTAAATTAGAATCTGAAAAGTATTTTAACAGACATTTGTTTAATGTAGTTTCAACTGCATTTATTATATGTAGTGCTAATTACGTTTACTTGACAGTTATCTTATGAATACAGGGTAGCTCATCCTACATGACGTATAAACAGTGTAAAACTATTTAGAGACTACGTATTTAATATCGAGAGAACTACAAAAAAAAAATCCTATTTAAAATGATCTTTGATTATATGGAAGAAGGAGAAACACAGAAGGAGAAATCTTAGGAGAAGACTGCAGAGTTACTTTGAAATATTAGATTTTTAAAAAGACTTAACCTGTATATTCTTACAAAAGAAGCTGCAAATACATCATCATGCAAAATAAAATTAATAGGTTTGCTTATTGTTTTTTAAACCAGTAATCCCCCAGTTGTCTTTTACTGGGACCTACAAATAGATAAATGCTATATAACACACAAATGGCATTAAAAAAAAAAAAAAATCAAAAGAAGGGTAACCTAGGATTTTCAGTTTGAATCACGGTCATAGTTAAACTGCAAAGATAATTGGATAGGCTTTATTTACACAGAGCTAGGGAAAAAGACAAAAAGAAGAAAATAACTGAATTTTAAAAGAGTTCCAAGAACATTAAGGGAAGTTAAAGTTTCATGTTTCATTGCTTAAGGAAAAATCTTTTGTCCATAAACTGCCAATTTTGTGCTATTTGTAAATTCAAAAGCATTTGCTCAGAACTATTTAGAATGTATTTTTCACCATTTTGCACAGTATTTGCAGCAAAATAAAATTACAAATAAGACTGCTAAAACTAAGACTTTACTGGTTATTATTGTTGTTCCTATCTATTATTATATAAGATAATATCAAATTAATCTAGGACTGAGTGAAAACTAGTTGTACTGCACCAAAATTAACACATAGAAGAGTCAAAGTACAATGACTCAATCTAGTACTTAGTGGCTGCATACAAGTTTCAAGTTTATCAATATCTTTGTACTAATATAGAAGACAACAATTTCTCTTGAGAAGGAGACAGGATTAAGCCAGAAGTGGAAAATGCAGTTACTTCCACAGAATTATGCTTTTGATTATTGTATATGTTAATATTCAAGAGACTGATATCTTAGGTTTGTTGTTTATCTAGTGTATTTAAGAATAACAAAGAAAGATTATTCTTTTCTATATTAAATCTCATGCCTAAGAAAACTGTCCAAGAAGCCTTCAGTTATTTAAAATTAAGTATATTAATTTTACAAGGCTAACTGAGAGAACCATCAAGGAGGTGCAGTTTAGTTTTGGGACTTTCACCCCTTCTCATTTTGCTATAAGGATAAACTAGCTCTAATATATCTCAGCTAGAACTTACTCCTTCCAACACCTTCCATTTACAAATTCTCAGTGACCTAAAAAATATCTTGTTTAAGTGCCTTGAATCATATGTTTTGTTTTGTTTTAAAAAAATAGACTGGGAAACACTGGATATATTCTCGCAGAGTTGGTATCCTGGTGCATCCTTAGAAGATGATTTGACATTGGAAGGGCAGTCTTGGCCCAGCTGTAGCTAAGAGGCGGCCTTTACTTTTCTTACCTACTTAGCTGCCTACGTAGTAGATGGAAAAATTCCGGCTCCAATAAGATCGTGTAAGTTCCCTGGGAATGATGTTATATGCTGCTGGAGACTTAATGGGGGGGCAGTGGCACCACTAACTTGGGAGATAAGCATGAGAATTCTCATGAGCAAGCGTAAGCCCTTGGTGCGGCAGGGAGGCACCGGCGCTGCCCTGCGGCCGCTCGCCCACGCCTGCCCGCGACTGCTGCCACGAGGCTTAGCCCTAGATTCAGGAACAGTTCTCACTGGCCTCACACAGACTTTACTGGAGTACAAATTCCAGCACCTATGTGCAACACGTGCGCTGCAAAATGTTACAAGTAAGCAAAAACAGGCAGTTTTAAAACATTTTTGTGCTTTACTGCCGCGGTTTAACACTCATTATCATTCCTCTCGCAAGATGGCACACCTGGCAGAGGGAAGAGGGCAACTGCTAGGCACAAACTCAGCAAAAGACGCGAGAAGAGAGATAATTGACAGGCTGAGAGGCAGCTAAGCTGGACATATTAATTTAGCTTGTGCAAATAATTCTGTCACAGCTAAACCAAGGCCAAAAGAAAAAAAAAAGAAAAAGAAAAAAAGTCCAAAACAAAGGATGAGCCCTCTCATATGCAAAACAATACACGTCACAAGGGCACAAGGGCAGTATTTCCCTTTTCACACGCACAGTACTTGTTCCTAGATATATTCAGCACTAATTGCATTTTTATTTGGCGTATCTGCTTGCATAATCGTGAGGGAATAAGAAGGAGGTCAAGCCAAATTCTAAGTGCTGAGTGCCTCTCACTTGATGATTGTGTCCTGCCCTTCCAGGCAGGGAAGGCTGCCAGGACCTGCAATTGCATTTCAAGGAAAGCTACAACTTCCAGCCCTCATTCATTATCAGTGTGCTTGGTTTGCTGCCTGCCTTACCCATCACAGTGTAAATACACAGCAATTATTTTTTACCTATTCTGTAAACATGGCCTACTAATTTCACTAAATCTGAGCACTGCTACCTGATTAAAATACAGAAAAAACACGATTTTAATTAAGTATAGAAAGTAGACACATTTTTTGCCTTATATTTGCTTTATTTTCTGGACAATTGGTATTCAAAAATCATAACTAAGGGACTTCAGTTGTTGGCAAAATTAGAATACTTTGTGATAACTTTTTTGCACTAAAACGTTACTGTTCAATTCATTCTGCAGCATTTCTCTTGCTTCAAAATTTGTTCTTTGAATCATTCATTTGCTGAATAAAGTTTAATTGTGTATCAGAAACTTAGAGTGGTCCCTAATGGATGAACGTTTACTTGAAAATGAAATTAACTTAAAATTGCACTCTCAGTAGTAATATCTATCAGAGGTATTAGCTGCTGGTTCTCTTGGTTTATTAAAGTGGTTTTCCATGGACCGTTCTTCTGGACAGTAAAGATATAAAATCAGCATGTTTTGTTATGCTGATCTAGCAGGATTAATGAAATTTGTAAACTTCATTTTTTCAGAAGACTCAGAACCCTTGACTTTGTAGAGAAAAACACTGAACTATAGGTTTCAAAATCTAAATATCAAAGCAAAAACATAATAACTACTAAAAAAAATAGCAGCAACTAAAAAAAATACTAGCACTAGCCTATTTGTAAAGTTTTCTTATCTCTGGCTTGCTACACAATACACTTTATTACAGGTTATATATACGTGCTTTTGTAAGAATATTTTGGTTAATACACTTCCTTGTTCTCTCAGTCGCAGGCCAGTACAACTTACATTAAAATGAAAGAACCACCTATATGTAAAAACTCTTTTGCACATGCCTTGAGGTATTTTTCTAAAGTCTCAGCACTCCACATATGTTATGTGGACTACATCAAAAAAAGTGTAATCTGAATGTAGCAGATTGCAGAATGTTAATTTTAGCCTATACACAGTTATGGCAGGCTGTGAAAGGAAAGCTTTTATTTCTCTTCTGTCTTCTGCAGTCAAGATTTTTAAATATTGAAGAAAGCCTCATTAATCTAGTTCTGTTCAGTTAAATCCTGGCTTCTTTTGGACTTTCTGGGACTCTCCCTGAAGGAAAAATTCTAGAAATATCCACTCAAAGTTCTTAATGACTTTGGGTGTTACAATTTTTTTTTTTTTTTTTTTTTTTTTTAAACAAGAAAAAAAAAGTAGAATTAAAAAGAACATAAATATTTAGGGGAAAGAAACCAATGGGAACTAAGAGAAAGAGCTCGTCAGACTTTCTGAACATATTTTCTTAAGCTGGCAAACAACTTTTTTTTGAGTTACTGAAACACCAAAAGTTCCTTCCAGGATTCCTCTTATTCTTTTTGCTTCAGGTGAAGCTAACAAATGTCAGCGTAAGAGTCAGGAGGAGGCAAAAAAAGATCAGTGGTTGCACATATTTTAGCTATATTCTGGAGCTCCACAGACCCTAGGCAAAGCTGTTTCAAAGTGTAAATGTCCATATGCCCAGAATAAAGTACCCCTAAAAAGATTAAGTATATGAAATTTGTACAGATCAATCTAAGTTTCAAGGTGCTCATGGACATCCTTGAATATTTCATTAAGAAGTCAAACCAGAACTGAACTTACCTTCCAACATATTAACATTTGCCACCTACTTAGATTCTGATTAGCTGACTTCAGCTAAAATAAATTGTGATTAAAGATAATCACATTGTTATCAGGACCACAAGTATAATTTGAACTAACACAATTTAGGCACTCTACCTAAGTCTCCCTTCTTGTCTGAATTAGCAATATAGTATTGATGTTTAACAAAGAGGGTTTAAGAAAAAACAGTTTGGCTGCAGCGTTAATGCAGTACTGGACCTTGTTTTGGATGGGAAACAAAGCAGTGACAGAAAGATGAAGCTGAAGAAACTCTGCCTAGGATCAACGTGCAGGTTTTTAAATCAACTGTAACTTAACTGTGGAAGCAATAAACCACAAGAAACGGATAGCTGTGCCTACCTCAGGGTTCGAAATCACTCTCGTTTTTGCTTGTTTTTCTAAAACATATGCTACAGTTCAAACATGGAATAATTCAAACAGCCCAAAGCATTTTGGTTATAGAGCAGGTCACCCTGGGTGATCAGAGAAGTACCTGCTGGCCTTGTATCAAGCCAACTTTGAGAATTCTATGCATGTGTCTGAGAGACAAAAAAAAAAAAAAAAAAAAAAAAAGCTACCTGTTCAAATTCAGCTGCAAGGTTTGCCACGTATCATGAGATAGCTGTAAGTGTTCTAGTTATAACAAGTCTTCAGTGTAACTTTTTGACATTCCTGCAGTTTACGCAGTTGGTTCAGGCGCTAGGCTTTTGTTTGTATTAGTATTTATGACAAAAAAGAATACCTGGCAGAATGTTTGTCAAGGATATCTAGATTAAAGAAAAGACCAAACAATCTGAAAAGACCAAATAAAACTCCCTACTCCAAAATTCTCTCACTGATATCATCCACGTTATCCTGCAGGACTCCTAATTTGCACTGGGCAAATATGGCTGCATTAACTGTCCAAGGGCAGCTACCACTTCCAAGGATTCAGGTCTACCCATAAGACTTGAGGGACTTAGGCAACCTTCTGCTATGAGAAGCAAAGATGTTAAAACTTGAACATTCTGGAATCCCAGAATGCACATCTTTAGAAGCGAATTTTTACTGATGCAGAAAGAATAAACTGCTAAGGAAACCAAAGTTGTAGAGCATAGACTGAAAGCAAGCCTAGGAAAATGGGCTTCGCTCTAGCAGCACTTCAGTAGGACTGGCAAAATGCTAGTAAAAAAGTACTAGCATGTAAGAAGCAGCCACATAGTAACAGCTTAACTTAAATATGTCTACACTGAAGGTGTCTGCGATCACACCAGCAACCTAGACACCGGTGCTGGCAGCAGCCACACTGTAAACAGAGCTGTGCTGCTAAGGATCTCAGGCATCTCTCGATACTGTACTGCAGACATTTCTGCAGCATTTTCATCGCTTTTGATTTTGTTAATCTTAAATTAGAGATCCCAAATGAGTTTGGGTGCCTGAATTTGTGAAGTAAGGATACCAAGTCATGGAAAAGAATGAAAGTAACTCCAGGGCAAAGGCAGAAAACAAGGAGAGGTCAGACCAGCTTGGAAAGATAAAAAAACTCTAAGAGGCACAATATGAAATACGTTCTAGCAGCAGACACATGAAGATACACTGCAAACTCATCAATATTCCAGTGTTCACAAGCATTGGTAGAGTCAAAAAATTCTTACAGATGCAAATTTCATGTCTTCCGCATGCACATAGATGTTTCATAGGCAGCAGCCTCTATTTTGCCATTTCTAGGAAGGAAGATTATGCCAGTGTGGTAATAAAAGTATGCAGCAGTGCAAACTAATTTGTAAAGAACTAAAATCTATCCTAACACTTTCAATGGTAGTTTGCAAATATGCATTTCAATGTTGCTGTATTTAGAAAGTTTTTTGTTGTTTTCAATCCTTTATTGTTTGTGGAAGAAAATTATTAAGGATTAATAACAAAAGAAAAGCATATACTGCTACAGATGTTTTCTAACTCCCGGAAATAAGGACTTCTTAATGTAATGGTATTAGAAATTCTTCAGTTATGAAAACCAACTTAGGATTTTGGAAACTACCACATAGATCATGGTGCCTAAGGGGAGGCCTGGGGCTTAAGTATGGCAGTTTCTAAAATGAAGTCAAGAGGGTTATAAAGAAAAATTATAGTGGCACAAAATATCATAGGGTTTCCTGGATCATGTTGTAATTATTGAAAGGAAGCATAGAGCTATAAAAGCAGAAGGGGGTGAAAGTAAACAAGACTTAAGATTCAATATGGAATGCTTTTTCTAATAAATGCTGTTATAAGGGGTCTGAACAAGTTGTTTCTTTTTTTTCTTACATTCTGTTTAAACGATTGCATAATAATGTTTACATTTTTCTTACCATTATTTGTGCTTTTATACGCATTTTAGGGGTCAGGATGCTGGTCAAGACATCTTGGCCAACAGGATGAGGTGAAGCGTTCCAGCTAAGAAGTACTCTAATGTAGTCCAAGAGGAACCCCTACCATGACTAAGGAGCACGCTGATCACATCCCACCTCTATTTCTGCAGTTTCTCATCTCTCGTTTCATAACTGCATCACAGTGCAGTGGAAAAAGAAAAAAAAAAAAAGATCTCTGCCTGTTTGCCTGTTATACTGGTTATACTGTCTACTTCCCTGATAGACTGAGTAAAAAATAAATAAATAAAATCTAGGAAACAGTTGTTATTAAGCATCTGAAAATATTTTGAAGAAAGTCTCTCCTACACACGCTAAGTATAGGAAGTTCAAAGAGGATGCAAGTGAGAGGTGAGAACACGGCATGTTAGAAAAAACAGCTAGCTGCTCCTCCTCAGCTCTGTGTCTTTCCTCAGGATAGAGCAGGATCTCCAAGCTCATCATCATTCAGCCCATCCCTGCACATTTTTTGTAGGGCTGGAGTAGGTGGGTGCAATGCTATATGTTCCTCTGCAAATGCCTCTATTAAGGAAGCAACTATAAAAGGCCTTTGTAGTGGCCAACCACCTAATGTGCAGGAACAGGCAAAGACTCCTTTCTTAAGTCATGTTTATATCCCACTGGGCAAGAATATACACTGCATCACGCTGTGCCAATGGAAGGGCACCTGGGTTCTTGAAGCCCATGACCCGGGCAGGCTGCAGAGCGGTGCTCGGGCATTATCAGTGCGGATGGTGCCGCGCGGCTCGGCACTGCAAGGGCACAGGCATAAAGGACCTCTCTTCAGCAACTGAAAAACCACTAGGGCAAATATTGCAGCGCTATCACTGGCCCCACTCCCCCCACACTGAGCACTGCCGTGTCCACAAGCTCTCTTACAGGGAACCCGACTCTCCGTGAAGACCATGCGGCTCATGATACAATCGCAAACTACAGGCAGCAGGGGCTGCACAACCAACGGAGCGATGCCGGGCAGGAACCCTGCCAAGGGCGCTCCATCCCTCCCCGTCACGACGGCCGTGGGCAGCTTTCCCTGCGCTCCTGCGCCGCGGCCGGCGTGACGAGCTCAGCGGGGCGAGGGCCGGTGCCCAGGCCGAGCAGCAGGACGGCCGCGCCGCCGCTCAGGGGGCTCTAGCGCTGCTCCCGCCGCGGAGCTGCCGAGCCGGGCCGCAGAGGCTGCCGGGCTGCGGGCGCAGGGCCAGAGCCCGCCGGGGCGGCCGGCAGCGCTGCCCAAGGGACGCGAGCTGCTGCCGCGGCAGTCGGCCGCTGGCCGAAACAGCCTTCTGGTCACTAAAATAGACGGAGCCTTAAGAGCTAGGGGGGGAATTTTTATGTCTCTCTAGCTGTCTACAAACCCAGTTATCTACTTGTATCCAAAGGTCTGAGGGTTTTGGGTAGGTCTCTGTCACAACGTGCATTAATGCATCTCTTCAAGAATTCTGAGAATTTCTACAAATTATCAGTCTACTATGTGAGCAGCAGTCGTGCTAGTTTCTGAAAAAAATAAATCCTACGGAGATCCTTCACAATTCTCTGGATGTTGTCTAAAGAATTAAAACAAAGGCAGAACAAATTCTACATATTGATATACTGTTTGGGAGCAACAGAACAGATGATTCTGTTGAATATACACACAGTACAGTAATTTAAAAATATATAGGTGAATATCTGATCATTTCAACAATACTTCAAGAGAGCATATATGCAAGTCCTTAACCAAATTTAGAGTAGCATATTAGCCTGGGACTGAAATACGGATTTACAGTTAAGTATAACTCAATGTGGTCCTAAATACGCTGCTTTCCTGAATTGTATTTACTCTTTTTGGTCCATGTGTTTTGTCATGATAAACTGTCTCAAAACTCTTACGATGTTTATTCTGAACCTTAAAAAAATATGATAATCCTATATATCTTCAGTTATATTGCATACAGCTTCTTCAATGCAAGAGATTCATGAGATTCTCTCCCTGAAGATGACGGCAGTATGGGTAAAACACAAGTCAACAAGATTGCAAGATGTTAAGCCTACCTCGCTACAACACAGTGCAGTAATACAGATAAAAAAAAAACAGATAAAAATCAGTATGTCACATTCGCTTATCACACAGTAGGTGGAACAACTAGTTTTTTGATCTACGATATAATTCATGAATATTTAAACCTAAGCTATATAAACTCCATCTATGAAATACATATAGTAAGGGTTTTTTGCAGAAGGAAAGCTAATATGATTCCCTTTGGACCTCCTCATTCTCATTGTTTCTCATTGTGTCTCCTTTCCATACATGTATGATTTCACCTACCCCTTTAGAAATATAGGCTTTTTTTTTTTCTCTTCTTTCAAAAGTTTCTCCAAAATTTTCCTGTGATATTACCATCAGAGGATCAAAACAGCTCAGTAATTCACATCTTTCACAAGCAACAAGGAAAGCCATAACCTTACAATTCACAGCAAATTAGACCTGCTTTTAATTCATATAAACTCTAGAAATAAAAGAAACAGAATGGAAAAGAAAATCAGAAAAAAAAATAAGAAGAATTATGTTATAAAAATTGTGTTAAAAACTGGAAATAAGCATAGATAATTTTCTTTGAAAGCAAAATTCCATCACTCATTCGCTATATATACAGACATTTGCAGAGAGCTATATTTATTTTATCTTTTAAAAAAGAGAATAAATGCCATTGCTGAACTCATTCTGTCAGTTATAGGACTGAAACAGGACATGAGAGCCACTGTTTTACATAATATGATTGTATGACATAAAAAGTGTCTTGGCATTAAAACAGCTCCATAAGAGAAACTGAACTAAAGTGAATTTAATAAACATTCTCAGCCAAAGTAGACATCTCTTGAAATAGCTATTATTCCATCTAACACAAGGCAAAAAAAGTTTTAAGTATCTTCAGGTTTTAATTTTTCACTGCAAGTTGCATCATCATGACCAAAACAAAACGTAATGTCTTCTATTTAATCTCTACCTACATGACCACGATATGTATTAAAGATTCTCCTAGTTTATTTGAGGATAATCTCATACATACACACATACACCACAAAGCCAAAAATCTAAGTTCACATGTAGCTGGCTACCTGATTTTAATCACTGCTTCTCATCCATAACTGCTTTTCATCTGTAATCCCCCTAACACACATACATGCATTTTTTATACGTTAATGCAGATCAAGGATCTTTGCTTATACTGGACAATCAGGCTGATGGATTTCTGTAATACTACCCATACAGGCAAATATCCTGCTTTGCTATATGGGAAGCATGACTCAACCTTAGCTGTTTTTCAATCATATTAATTTGAATGAAAGCAACCTAAGTGCTTATTGTTATCTTGAACTTTAATTATCATTGTGTACAAAAAAAATGGTTTCTTTAAGCCAGAGCTAACAATCTTTAAGGTATAAATTTTAGAGCTTTTTCTTCATTAAAACTGCTAGGCAAAAAAAACAGAACCATTAAAAGTCATTTAATTAAAAAGAATAACTGAATTTTCCTTAAAATTCCAGAATTAGAATTGAATGAAATGGAACTTTTACACAACAGAACTTTGGGGCCTGTTGCTCACTTATGTTGCAAAGCTGTATAGTTAGCAGAACTTTAAGGCAGCAACTGATTATTTGACCATTGAAAATACCAATTTATGTTTTAAAATGGCAGAATTTACCTTAATATCAAAAGCTCCTGGTTGACCCACTTGATTGTAAAGTTCCAGCTGGTTCTTGACAGGTGTTACCCACAGTAACAGCTGATTTATCTGATGTTCAAGTTGGATGAAATCCTTCAGGAGAAACTCTATTTCTTTTTGCTTTTCTGGAAGATCTTTGGACACCTGAAAAAATACCACATGTTGGTTTTGTGAGGGAAAAAAATGCAACGTAAAACTATTTAAAACCACGTCTATAAACACATACATAAAATGTTAAGAAAACAGAAATGAATTTTAGGCACTGATAGAAAGAAGGGCTACAAAGAGAGTAGAAACACTAATCAAATTATGATGATAAATGACTTGCAAGTCTGTCGCATTCTCCCTTTTCTCAGAAATACTTCTAACAGACTGTTTGGTTATGCTGCTATTTTACTGGCTGTACACAAAAGTTTGTTTTCTCAGTATGTGAAATTACTTTAATATTCAATCTTAAATATAAAAATGTGAAATTGATCATTTGAGTTATATCTAACCTGTCTTGACCTCTCGAATCTGGAAACTCATAAGCATGTGTTTTCTTACAAGGTGTTTAGAATTGCCAATTGAGTCCAAATATAGATGAGCAGATGCATACAGAAAGGAAAAATAATGAAGAAATATATCTTCAATACTGATCAGTGTGTTTGGTTCTCTCATTTGCATTCCAAGTTTAAGCAAACACACTTTTCTGTGCCAACAGCATTAGATTCAGTGAGTGGCACAGTACAAGTCCAATAGCACTGAAGCATTTGGAGTAGACACAGAGACAGGTTGGAAATAAATAAGCAAGCCCAAAGCTCCATGTCCTCGCTAGATTATTTTCTACAGCTAGAGAGGTGAAGTGTCTCTAAACTACACTATGGGTAATACTACAAACTTTTATTAAGGCGGAAAAAAACCATACGTACTTTAAAAAAAAAAAAGTCAACAGCAAATATAAGGGTCAGGCAGATATAGGAAAATATGCCAATTAATCATTAGGGTCAGCCTTCAAGTTCGGTTAGCTTTTTCTACTAAGAAAACATAGTTTCTCTACATTTATTTTTTTCTAAGCACACATTTATACTGAAACACCTCTTTAAAAGTACCGTAACACCAGGAGGTTTCTGCTCAACACAGTAAAATGTAAATTCCCCACAGAGTTAAACTGTATTAATGGAAGTATTGCTAACATACTGCCTGGCTACAAAAGTACTGATGTTTACTCACTTCTAATCCCTAATGATACTATTTAGGGAAGATGATAAATCTAAATCCACCAGAGACAGGAAGGCAATGAACATTAAAAAAAAACAGCAGAGGGAAAGGGAAGTAAACAGCCATCTCTGTCATAAATACTGATTTGTTGGTACTAACATAGCCCAACTATGTACATATATATTGCAAAATATATTAGAGAGTATTAGACCATATTTAAATGATATTTGCAATTCATGATCTTAATTCTCCATATATTAAATAATTTTCATTGTTCACTATAGCCATGCCATAATATCTAATCTAATAAAAATGGACCAGTAAATCAAATCACTTTTTCTATCTTCTAAATCTTGTTAAGTAAAATAAAAACTGCACTTTTCCAAAATGGCCTCTGATGCAAAAGAAAGCAATTAAAAATGCATTCATATCCCTTATGTGTAAATCTCTGTGCAGACCTTGGCCTAATTTCACAGAAGATTAGTTTCATCTTGCTTACAACTTTTGAATGTTAATCTCTAATGTTTAATAGTTTTAATATTAACATAAACAAGTTCCACAGAAATGCAGTTGAAAGTAGAGAGGTAACCAAAGGATAAAACTAATAAAATTCCTAGCTGACCTCTGAAGGTTTGAAATTTATGTTAATCTGGGTCCAAATTAACATTCATCAAGCATATTACTTCTATCAGAAGACAGACATAAATTTGGAGGTTTTTTTTTTTTAAGAAGAAAAAAAATGTAACTAATTATATACTTGGATATCTTCAAACCACAAAAGCAGAAGATGAAAGATTAGTTTCTTCTGACTGATTGTACTTCAAACTTATTTAAAAAAGAAAAAAAAAATCACACAAATGAGAAAGCAAAATAAATTCCTAAATACCTATGGTAAGAGGTCTCCTGTGACATAAGTAAATGCAGTCTATGATCATAATAAAGTTGGCTCTTGGACTAAAATTTTTACGAGAAATATATGATTGCAATGTTTTTGAGCTAATTTAAAAAAAAGAAAAAAGAAATTTGGATCAGTATAAATCAGTTCATTATAAACAGTAATTTAACATTATCTGCTTTTACCATAGAGACAAAAGAGGAGCAATAAAAAAAAAAAAAAAAAAAAAAACATGTAAACAAAGGATTTCCTCAAAGTCGAAAGGTTCAAGCTCTGGGTAAGCATTTAAAAATGAGATTTGAACAGATGCGAACAAGGAAACACCTCGCAAAGATCCAGGTAACGTGCTACATGCTATTGTATGGAAAACACAGATTCTTAGATTCTGTAACTGAAAGGCTCCTGGGATTTATTATGGGAAGGCTGATGTCCTCTCCTTAAGGCCGAGGACCAAAGCAGAAAGTAGCCCTACGAGGACACCTGCCGAAGAGAAACACAGGGCAAACACACTTCTGCTTTCCCTCAAAGAGGCCCAAATCCGAACACAGGTCTGATGCAAGTAAAATGAGTAACATACTGGCAAGAAACACACCACACAAAAGAAAAAAAAATCTAATTAGAACAGCTTTCTAAAATCCAGCTTTTCCTTTCCACGTGGACAAATATTTTCAATATGGCTTTATTTAGCAATAGATCAGCATGGAAAACACACCTTGGTTTGCAACTAAGGGATAAAGTAAAAAGGAAAATGGGAACGACAGCAAAAGGAAAGAATACTCCTTCAAAAATTCAACATCAAAGGACTACAAAATTTCAGTGATATGTGTCAAAATGTAATTCTTAAAGCATGTGATGTATATAAAATTTTGTACTTTAGCTCAAGTGTTAACGAAGTTGGACTAATTGGTAGATTAGTACCTGAATAATAGAAAAGATTTTACCTCTATTTTGGGAAACACCAGAAGATCTTTATTTTACAATCTGACACGGGTGTTCACAATGCTTATTCTAATCTTAAAATGTCAGACTTTTTCTCAGTTATTTAGTTCTTGTGTTGTATGTTTTTTTTTTATTAAAATCCTCTAAAAATACAAATAAAACAACAGCAGAAAAACAGTAAAACAACTTCAGAAACACAAAAATACCCTACAAAACTTGAGTAATTGCCTGATTCAAACTCTACATATTTTCATTATTTCTCCTCATAATTTCTAAATATTTCTGTTCCCTCAGAATTCGATGCCTTGGATGATCTTCCTTCATAAGAAGCCTAAATGGTCCTTTATTGGGTTCTCTTAATCCCACTCCAGTTTAATCACTTTGGTGCAAAACCATACAACTGCTCAGTGTGGCATCACCTCAACCACTTTATGTGCTCCAGTCTTCCACTGCTGTTTCCTACTTTATCTTTAGATACATATTTTTCGCTTTGTACAAATAGATACATGCATAGCCTATAGGATGAATTAGAGCTCAGCAAGTGGAAAATGATAGCCATTCATACAATAATAGAAAGTATAAAGGGCAGGAAGACATTCCGTAAGGTACATGATCTGATGTTTCACATCATCTGTGCTTTTTAATTCCTTATGAACACAGAGAAAGGAGAGTTCAGCAACAGTTAAAATAACTGTGAGTTATTTTAATTAAGGTTCATTTCTATAAGCCAGAAACATAGTCAAAACCAAAACATTGGAATCAACTATGCAGAGATAGAAAATTACATTTTAACAGTGGTGGATTGTTTTACAAAGGTCATATAGGTTATTGCAAGTGAATGAACTGGATAAATTACATGATTAAGAAGCCGCCATAATTACCAGTAGCTGCCACTCGATAACAGCAAGCAAAGGCACTGAAATGACCCACATACATAATATTTCAAGTGACCAGAGCCTGATTCTGAATACTTTCCCTCTCTTTCACAAGTCAATGTGAAGGTCATTTCCTATTTAACCAAAACAACTAAAGAGAAGATAATGCAGTTATTACAGAAGTAGTTGGGCATATAGATGGGGACATGCATCTCTCCAACATATCCTTTGTAAGCAAACAAACACAGCAGATTTTCTAATAAGAGTGGGGAAAAAAAAAAATCTACGGCAGTGGAAATGTTTCCTACCCAACTTTTTCTCTCCTTCTTTTTATTTATTTATTTATTTGTATTATATAAAATGTTTGCTTTCTCTTGCTAGCTTTGTCATGGTCTCTCAATAACAAGCAGCAGTTATAAATGGATCTCATTTTGGTAAATCTGATATTAAATCTGGCTTTCTAGGAATACAAAATATAACAAGCTAAAATGCATATAAACAGAAGTATATTGTAGGATGCCAGTGAAAGGCATTAGGATGTTTTTTCTTACACTCCTTCCTTGGCAGAGTCCCTCTGACTATACAAACTATCACGTAGCAATGGGCTCCTATTGCACGATAACTGGCAAGGTCAGGGTTTAAAAAATTCACCACTGTTTGCTTATAGCAATGCAAATGGAGAACACCCAGCTCTCTATACTAACTATTTACCTTACTGAATGTAAAACAAACAGCAGTTTCTGGTTTACATTTTTGCTAAAATGAAAATGGTAGGAAAAGAAAAAATATTACATTGCATACAGCCCACAGCATGACTGGATTTAAATCAGGTTTCTATACTGTCCAAGCTAGGATGTGGATAAAAATAATAAATAACTAAAGCCACAACAACTATTCAATACATTCCAGACATAAGAATGACTCGCAAGTGAAACCTCCATAAAACTAGTAAGATGATTACATAAAATAGCAGTTCTTACATAGTCACTGCTCAGAAACTTTTAACTGTTTAAAATCACCTTTTCTACAGCATGCACAGAAGAATGATTTAAAATGGAAGGGGGGGAAGGTAATTTTTATGCATCATTTCTTCATGAAAAACAATCAACGTAAGAAAGAGTTTCATATAAGTTCAGTTTAGGATGCCATTTAGTTAATTAACTGAGCCATTTTCATTAACAAACTCAATATTGACTTTAAAACAAAATCTACTTAATTCCTTTTAAATGATGAATATTTATGAGCCATAGTAACTTTAACAAAGTTGGAATTAAGACTGCATTACTAGAGGAAGATGAAAGCAGGGTGCTAAAAAAATGTATAGAAGATTACTACTTGCAGCATAGCTAGTGTTTCATGTTTCCTTACAAACCTCTGAGGACCTGACTTTGGCACGTCTATTGGAGACTGTTCTTTTTTTTTTTCCCCTACATGCTTAATTGTATATTTTTAATATTCCCATGCTTTATTTTTATTAAATAGTTCCATTTTCATTGATGCAAAAAAATAAAAACATTTCTCCAATCCAATGCACCAAACATAAGTTTCTTCTTCATTTGGCTGTCATTTGGTTGTTTTTCAACAAAACAAAAGGCAACTACATCCTACATCCCAAAGATCTGTTAGGTCTTTTTCTCGCATAATCAGTATAGCAGTATCTATCACAATATTACGAATACTGATAAAATTTGCTTCCCAAGGAAGGCCAAGGAGAAGAGAAGGGCAGGCGGCAGCAGAGCTCAGCACCGAGGTGCAACACGCCGAGGAGGTGGAGGGACACCCAGGGCTCTCAGAGAACCACACCATGAACTTACAGGCTATCGTAAGCCCTGGTTGATGTGGTTCAGGCCACTCTCTTATGAAGCCAACCCTTGCCCTTAGTTCTTTCCCTACGACAGATTTCTTGTAGTCCCCTGCTTTGTTTCATCCCCCATTTTGAGACCCCCTCTCGCTCCTTCTGAGGAGATCACGCGTCATCTGCCCGCTTTACTCGCAAGGCTGTGCCCAGGGCTGAAGGCGTTCATCGGTTCGCGGAGGGCCTTCCATCAGTCGCTAGCTAACTAAACACATCTCTATCTTTTTCTACACTACTGCAAACACCTGAGAGAAGCTTCCCAGAAGCCTTCAGAAAACTGCTGCGGAGTTTCTGAAAAGCGCCAAAACACCTGAGAGGCAACACGGAGCCAGAAGGCATCGGGATGGAACAACCCGCAAACATTTATGCTACGTGTAGCATCTTAAAATGCAAGCTGCAGACTTTGTATCCTTATTGGTTTTGATCTCAGGGCTATCTACTGGAATAAAATAAATTAAAAAAAAAAGGCATTTTGTTTGAAAGAGCAGATGGACATAACTGATGATTTGTGACATCAATATGAGAAGGGCAGGTTCTGGCTAAAAGCTACAGAGAGAAGGTAAGTTAATTAATATATAAACTACAACAATGCCACATAAGCAGGGATTTTTCTTGCATGATCTTTGAATGATGCAGATAAACTAAAGGGGATTGAATGTTATCTGTGTCTGTATATTTACAGCATACCCTAACAACAAAGAATTTATTCAATTTGTTCTATTAAAAGTTATAGAAAGACAAAAATATTTTGGCATTCCAATACTGCTGGCTGATCCTGAGTATCAAGTACTCACATGAAGGACAGAAAGCAACTGACAATAGATTTGCTTTGACTGTCTTTAAAAAATACCTGTTTTAGGACTTTGAAGGAGGGGGTGACAACTTTCCATTTGTAAGAACCATGAAGTTAATAAAAAAGTTGCGAATGTGGCAGTTACCTTAGATAAGGGAGCTCAATGCACAACTCACACATCAATTCTTCTGTGGCAAGGATGATGCTCAACTTTTGAAAACATCTCTTTTAAACTCGGAGCAAAGTGGCCAACAAAGGCGAGGCAAAAGGAAGGCAAAAGAGAAGATGAAGCTTTGCTTTAAGGCTATTACAAAACCTTCTGTTTGTGGATTTTTTTTTTTTTTCTTAAGGTGCAAAAGTAAGAGAAAGCACAAAATCATAAATAAAGACTTATGATCCTTATCCTGTAAATATCAAATTGTAAAACACTGAGTTCAGCTCCCTATGGTCTTGACAGAAAGCCTGACATACAACAACAGGACCTGTCTTGAAGCTCAAGTTTTAAAAACACCAAACCTATTAATCGTAGTGGAAAATGAATTTTCCAATATCATATATGACCTCCAACTTGTTTTGTGACTTGTGCAGCAAAACAATCAAAGAAAAAAACTTTCAAAAAGCTAGAAAAGACATACATTTATCTTTTTTTTTAACATACCTATAAAAAATCATAATATGTAGCTAAAACTAAAGTAGTTTATTAACTCCTTATACTTCTAATAGAGTTTAAAAACAATAATATTAACGATGCATTAAGAGATAAGTCTATTAATATAAAAATATCTATTAAAAATCATATAGCAGTTACTATACCCTTGAGGAAGCCACTCCAACATTTTTATCAGAGTTTTCTTTTCATCTTTTAATAAAATGAATAAAATGTCTTAGGATTTCTGTTTCAGAAGACAAATTTAGAAATTGATATTTAAGTTCTGTATCTAGAGTTGCATTCAGGAGAGACTTTATGAAATAACCAAATGATTTATTTTTCAGAAGTAGACATCTACTTAACATTAATTACCCAAGATAATTCGGGCATTTTTAGTAAGATGCTGTTATGAAAGCAGAAATTGGTTCACTCGCAGTTTACATCAGAAAAAAAAAAAAAAAAAAAAGGCTAATAGGACTGTTACATATTTTCTTATCTAGAATTACAGGATTTGTACAAGACGGTTAGCTTTTACTACCCCTAATTACAACATCACAGCTGATGTTCATAAAGCACTTTGTAGATTTACACTTAAGAAAGTGAATCCATCTTTTCCTCACAGTATTGCCTTTATAGGCAATAAGTTCAGAGGCCGAGCAGGCAACCAAACCCACCTCCTGAGACACAGGGAGAGCTAACACAGGCCATAAGGAACAACTGGGGTCATGGAGGGTGTTTTGGGGTGACTGGGGGAATAAAATGCAAAGGAAGGAGTTGAACTAACGGATAACCAAAATGTACTATTGTGATATTAGGTGGAAGAAACCCTGTTAGGAAATCTGCATCATTTTCCTGTAAACAGTTCCTTCCTATATAGTTCTCCCAAGCTGATGAGCAGCATGGCCTGAAATCCACAAATAATAACATAGGAATTTCTAACTTATTTGTTGTTGGCTTTTTCTCAATTTAGTATGTCTGCTGTAAGTTTTCATTAAGTTTAAAGCCCAGCTGGAAAACAAAACTCAGGCAAAACAAATAAACCTAGAATCCAATATGTCTACAGAACAAAGAATCCTGACTGTTCTAAATATACTCAAAAAAGGTCTCAAAGGAAAAGAATAGCAAAGAATCAGTCGTATGTCACAAAAACCCTTGACATTGTATAATTATTGCCCGATTGCTCAAAAAACATTTTGAATATTTTGACTTTTTTCCTTGAAGGGACTTCAGAATGACTGTCTTCCAAGTGACAATAAACAATATACTGTAGTAGGAGAATATTTATTAATATTTAACTAGATAAAGGAAATTGATGATGTCATAATAAAAAGAGCTCTCTCATATATCTTTCTGTAGGACTTATGAAGAAATGACAACCACCACCAGTAACCACTTTTATAATGTTCAAAAAGTTGTAATCTAATCAGGTAATTTATTTTTACAACATTCCTATGAGACAGGGAGTTGCACATAGGAAAAACAAAGTGACATTCCTGGCATTTCCAGTCTGTGGACAGTGACAAGATTGAAATGGACTCTGTAAAGTCCATACTCAGCGATATCATCTATCAGGGAATTTCAGAACTAAAAACTTATTTCTTTATGATTCTGTGCTACTGCATCTGTTTATTCAAATTTCCTGATTGCGCAAACAACAACAACAAAAAGTCTTTGTGTTTAATTTTTACTTTTGTGATCCAAAGTGAGAAATATGGATACTTTATTTTGTATGTTAATAGATCTAAAGACAGACCAATGTAATACTCTACGCAAAGCACGCGCCTGCAGGGGAGCAGAGAAGGGCGCTGCTGAGGTTCCCGTTACGCAAGCTACGTCCCGCTTTGAGTACCAGAGATCGGAGGAGAGCCTTTCTAGGCTTCAGGGAAGGAGGCCCCTCGGGAAGAGGTTTCCTGGCTCCGCTGAAGCTGCTCCCGCACGCCCGGACGCGCGCGCTGCCTGCCCGGCTGCGCGAGGCCCAGCGGCGCCCGCGGCGGCCACGGGACAGAAGCCGGAGCAAGCGGCCGTCAGGCCCCTGGCCGGGGCAACCGGGGCCCTCCGCGTCACGGCCGGCGTCGGCTCCGAGTCGTCTTCCGAGACGTCACCTCTGCCCACGGACCACCAGGAGACCCCCCGGAGAGCAGGCTTCTAAATGCCACCTAGAGAGAAACGTCTGAAGAACACAACGTAAACACGACAGCTTCCGGCTGTCATTTTCCTCGACCCCTAATCAGTCCTGAGTAACGACTCCAGGACAACCACGACACGGCACACTGTGGAAGCAGCATTCCTTACAATGTCTTTTGCATACCTTGGGATTTGACACTTTGCCCAGGCTAACCGTAACGGAGACGCTCAAGCCTGTTATATACATACTACTGAAGCATGGTATATTTCTGAATATCAAAATTTTATATTATAAAAGGATAAATACTAAATATGACTAAAGTTAAATCAAGTAGCTTCCATTTTTACAGATAATGCTTATTCCAATAAGCCAAATTATTTTCTCAATAAGCTCTTTAATTTGCTTCTGCTTTCCAAATACAAAAGACTAGAACAAAGTGATGAAGAGCCTTCCCGTCCACCACACTGTCCATGAGACTCATTAGTTCAAACACAGGCCTTGTTACCTATACAGTAGGGAGGCAGAGTATCTTCCTTACATTTAAAATATTAAAATGGGATTTTATTCGGCCAGATAGGATGCCTACTCTATTCTTACCTCTTTTCTTTCTGCCCTTTATATCATGAGACAAACCTCCAACTTTCCCTAAAGCATGTGAATTTCTAATACCCTTATACAGGGAATAGCACTTCATTTTGCATGACATGAAACTGTACTTCAAAAGAGTAAACTTTCCCCTGTACACTCTGAAACAGGATGCTGTTTGTGCTTAAAGTTTACAGTGATCTAATGATGTCTGCATTTATACATTATATATATATATATTTTAATTAACAGCCATTGATAGATTCTTCTTCCATAAAACTGTCTAGACACTGTTTGAGCCCATCTATACTTCTGGCATACTATCCTTTCTTCACTTATAGGGTCTTCTCCAGGCATCCGATTTTAAGCACTGTCAGATGGTTAAATGACATGTCGGAAGATATATGGAACTTTTGTTATTTTCTCAAGTAACCTGAAATAAATAGGGTATTCTCTTCTTTCAAATTTTAAATCTCTTGGATGTAATACAAACATCATTCATCTCCTTGACCTTGCCATTATGCAAGAGGACTTGTAAGGACAACTGCCTAAAATCTAAAAAAATGCTGTGGAAATAGATGCTAAATCATTGACTTTATCTATCTTCTGCAAGGTGCTCTTCCTAACCTGTCTTGATCTGAAAGAAAGCATGATTTGTTATTAATATATTCTATACATAAAGGAACCTTAACTGCTGTACAAACACTAAACTATATGGCATACAGGTAAGTCCTTTAATGCTAATTTATCAGATTTAAATGCTGTTGCATCCAAATCTTAATCTTAAACCAGAACCTAAGTGATGCTTTAGTCTCAAGTTGATCCACTACAAATAACCAAATCTTTCAGTGTAAGTTAAACAAACTGATCATCTTCTATCTACTGTAAATGCCTATATTTATCCTTGATTGTAGGCATTCATGGAGCTATTATAATCCCCCTTTCAACTTACTTGAACTGAACAATAGAAAGAAAAAAGAATAGATGTCACCTTCATTATGTTTTAGGACAATCTCCATTTCTTTCTGATGGCAATCATTAGGATGATTTACAGTATAGCATGTAAAGTGGAACTAAAACTAATGTCTGAAGCTGCTGAAATGACTAAAAATTGCCTGTGATGACTGAGTAGACTGTAGTGCCCAATTCCTACTGTGGTCTATCTCCCAGCACTAATAATTCAGTGTTTTCAAAATACGTAAGAATCTCAATAGCTTTCAATCAATACAGTCATTCTACCTTGAGTATTCATGGACTGAAAACTATTAATACATAAAGAAGACTTTTTGTTTGCAAGGTAGAAAATAGCTTGGGCATTCTTATCCATTTAGAAATGCTTTAGTCCATACTTTCTTTATGTTATTTTCACTTCTACAATCTGAACAAAAAACTTATTTTAGTAAAAAATATTATGGTATTACTAACACTTCCCAGGGCTCTAAAAACAATTCCTATGCTGTTAAAAGAAAAACAATCAAACAAAAAACTCAACTTTTTAGCTTTTACTTACCAGTGGAACTGTTAGCTGTAATGCACAAACAACATTTTCCTGCTCACAACTTGCAAAAGTATGAAATATAGAATGCAAGGTTGTGCCATCCTTATTCTTTGTTTTCCTTTTTTTCTTTTTTGAATATGCCATGCAAATTGAAGATTTCAGATTGTGTTTAACAGATAAGAGTATAAACCCAATATATGTTAGATGCAAGGCTGTTTAGACTTCTTACTTATCACCCTGGTCTTTAAGAATAAAGATGAGAATTTTAAGATGGAAACCAAACTATTAGTATATGATACAACTTAATGGAAGTAGCTAAATTAAACTGTGTATCATACTACTCCCTTCCATCAGCTTTATTATTGGAAAAGAAGAATTCGGTTTCAGCATAATGGAATGTGGATTCATTGAATGAAGTAAATAATAAACTAGATTTTCTATTGAATCTTTCATACCACACATGAAACAAATTACATTTTTTAGTGCACAAATATTTCCTACTTCTACAGCCTCAGAAAAATGCAAGGTTTATATGGAAGAGTAAGAAGAAGAAAAGTACTTAGTTCTTTTCAGAATGGCTTCTTTAATTCTCCCCTACTCCGTATATATTCAGATTCTTTACAGGTGTAGGGAAGTGAGTGCTTTTCCAGTTTGAATAAGAAGCTGGTAAAAGAGACACAGCAAAATCTGTTTGATTCCCATGCACTGAGCAGGAACATCTTTAAAATTGTACATTATCCTGTGTTTAGGAGCAACAGTTCTTCTACCATAACATCACCAAATTATGGGCTTAGAAACCAAAGGTTTTTTTTGCTTTCCTATCAGAAAATCAAAGATTAAATGGGAAAAAAAATTCAAGACTTCTAAGGATGACAATGGCTAAGAATAAGGTTCTGCTCCCAGTAAACTGGAAGCACATCCCAGAGTGTATCTGAGGAACAAAAGCTCTTAAGTATCTTTGCAGCGATGGGGCAAACATTTTTTTTCCCAGGACAACCAACTATAAGGAGTATAGAGGCCACGAAAAAAAAAAAAAAAAAAAAAAAACAGACAGACCAAAATATCAAAGGGGAAGACTGAATGTAACACCAGTCTGGTTTGTCCTGCATGAGTAACTCATGAATAACTTCACAGTTCAGTTATTTAGTAAGGTTATAGTTTAACCAAACCATCTACTTGGTATTTTCCCTTAGAAGAACCAATGCATCATTAATTAGCAGCCAAATTAAAGTTTAGGTGCATCATTCATGCACCACACATCATCATATCATCAGTAAGAATATATCATTACATCTCTGCTTATGGTCTACATACCTATGGCACCTTCCAGGCAGAAAATAATGATCAACACAAAATGATTGAAGTTCAACTTACGCTTCAGTATCTCCAGGAAAATAACCAGTTGCAAACATTATCCAACAGCATTGCAAAGCTAAAGGCATGCAAATTCTAATCAAATTTTGTCCTTAAATATACATATGTTTTTAAAAGGGGGTCATCAGCTTAATTTTACTTCTAGTATGTGATGACATTTTCATTTTCATCTCCTCTGTGCTAAATGTGGCTAATGCTGGGAAACAACTTTACACTGCCACTAAATTTGCCTGTTTAAAACCTAACTTATCTACAGACCAGCATTACAGCATCCTCAGAGATTCTGACATTTTCATGTTTTCCCAGTCAAACAGAAAGAGGCACCACTTCATTTTGGTACATCTGAGGCCATTTTTCACTACTGCTGATGCAAATATGCGGACTATGGCTAATTAACAACCGATGATAGCCTGCCATAGATAATTTAGCCTACCATACTATGTAGCTGGTTGAATATACTACTGCAATTCCAAACTGAAAGTACAGAAATCAAGTCATACTAGTCATTTTCCAGTCTCCCCTCCCTCCCATCCCTTAAATAAAATTAAATAATACTACTAATAATAATTAGGTTCAACTAAGTAAAATCAAACTTAAGTTTCATTACCGTGCTTTCACTGGAAATTTGATGCCACAATGCTCATAGGTATTCTGTGAGTAATTACTACTCAAGGTAAGCTACAATACATGAACTAACCTTGTTATGACTTTGTCTTTCTGTACCTTCTAGGCCCATCTGTTTTTCTCTCCACTTGATCAACCAAGCTAAGAAGACCTATACTTTTCCTGGTGGTACAGAAAATGTTCACAAATTACAGCCATGTCACTCCACTCAATTTTTTTTTTTTTTTTCATATAGCACAACAAATTGATTTGCTGTGGCAGTAAACAGTGAAACGGGCTCCTCAGTGTCGAGTAATTAGTTCTAATACCGGCAGACAAATTAAAAGGCAGCAAAACAAAATGTCTCCATCAGGCACTTATAATAACCTTCATAATGCATACAGGAGACGTTGTGAAGACTAAGGTGGATAAATGAGGAGAATGCTCATTTTGGCACCCAGCTTACTTTCAGATAATCTAGCTCATCCCTCTTGGCTGACACCGGACCAAGAATAATATTAAAGAGTAATAAACTCCTTCCAGCAAACCTCTGATTCCATGGCTCACTGATCCCAGGCCTAATCTATCAATCCATTTACCGCACAGTACAAGCTAAGAAACCCATTACAGATCTGTTATATGCCCTGGCAGGTGGTATATGACAAGAACTGAATTCATCACAAACTCCAGTGCCTAGTACCCCGTTCCTATGCTTTGAAGCACTAGGTGGCCAGTTTCCGTGGCTACAGGAGTAGAAGATATGTTGAGCGGCAAAAATAAACAAAACAGTCTTGATGTGAAGGCATAAAGATAGTCATAAAACACTTTGTTCCCTGTATTATTGAGACTTATCACAAAGAAAGGGTTATTTTCATTTTGGCCAGAAATACTGGCTTTGGAGAAAGAATAATAAGTAAAAATCAGACCAAAATTTTTAAGACACGCTTTCAAAAGTGGCCTTCGATCTTCATTCTCAGCTTAAACTACATCTGAGTTTGCAGCATATTGGAATCACTATTCAATAACGGCATCTAAAGAAATGTTGTTTTAAAATTATTACAATTCAAAGAAAGACACTTCTATCTAGTCTCAAGGTCATCAGCCTGTGATACAAACACCCAAAAGCAAAGACAATACTGAAGCAAAAGCAAAAAGCTTCTTTTATGTGACTGCAATTCCTTTCATACTCAATTCCTTTTCTAGGCTTGTTTCCATTGCTGTAGGGCAACAGTTTCTGTGACTATAAAGGAGGTCTGAACGGGACATATTTCAAATATGCCACCTTGAAGGTTGAGACTCTCAGCTGTTGTTCCTCCTTTCCCTGTCTGGCAGATCAAGGCAAAACACAATTTTTTCATAACCTTAAAAGACACATAACTACATCTTTAACCGGTGTAAACTGGCACAGCTTCTCTGAGGAAAACAGAGTTACTCTACTGGATACCAGATAAGGACCCACCTGAACCATTTTTATGCACTTTTTGTATTTTGAAAATATCACCCTGCAAGATGAGATAATGAGAAACTGTAGCCTGTTAAATGTTTGTTCTCCAGCCCAGATGCCAGAAAACAAAATGAGTAGCTAGAAACAAAGGACTAAATTATAAAATATATGTACGTATACACTCTCAGAAAGGAATGAAGGGACAGAAAAGCCTCAGGGAAGTGTCTGGGCGATGACACGACCCCATTGCCCTTTGAGGAACACAGAAATTCTCCATCAATGGCAATGGCTACACAGCCATCCTCGAGCGACCTACAGGACATCACCCGGGGTCACGCAGGGAGGCGAGAGCTGCGGGTGAGCGGGGAGATGTTCAGTTCTTCTAGGTGTGTAACTGAAGGAGGACAGCGTGTGTCCTTCTGCCAGGCCTGCTGCCTCTCTTTCGGTGAGTTGAAATTTTGTTCAAGGTCCTAGAGTTTCAGAGGAGGAAGTGGTGCAATTAATTTATTAGGCAAAACAGGAAACTTATTTTAGCCGACACCAGAAAAGCAAGGAAAACCCAGCCTTCTCACAGAGGCGGTGAGTGCCATGTAAAAGAAAAAAAAAAAAAAAAAAAAAACAACCTTCCAGTTTACAAAAAAAGGCAGAAAAGGTGAAAAAAATGAAAAGGAAAAAAAATCCTCTTTACTGTTTTGATACACTTTGGGACTACTGAAACCCACAAGGTGCCTTTAACTTTTTTGTTTGTTTTTTAGCCTGGTCTTTCAAAATCATCCAAGAAAAATAGAACACCTTCAGAGAAATATTGGAAAGGATATCACAACATGTATGGATGGGAGTCCATTCCATTCATTGTATTAAAAAGTATATTATATTATTCCAAGTTCTACATGTTCAACAACTAGTTGTTCTGAGTCAGTGAGGTGTTTCAGTTTTATACATCTCAGTAGGTGGATAACAATCTAAAATGTTTCTTTTAACACTAAATGGAAGCTTTCAGGTGATGAAATTGAAGCCTAATGTCTTGCCAAAAACACTACTTCAATCTGTTTCACATCTGGAGACAGTGATTTAACAAACAGCATTTTTTTTTCCCCTATGTATTTCAAAAGAACCTGGCTGTTTTCAACAGCATTCAGGGCTGAGCTGACTGTGACAAGAGGTAGCCTGGAGTATTTCAGTATTATCATGGAGAAAAGGGGGGAGGGGGAGGAAAAAAAAAAATCACAAAAGTTCATATTCAGAAATAAAATTGTTTCTGTGAAAATGCATTTGTGCCATTTTACTAAAACTAAAAACTATTGATCTGTTTTTAGTATTACTGCTGAGATGTTCAAAGTGGTGCCTAAATGTAGGCACATATATCATGTATATACTTCAGCCAGTAAACAGCAGTAGTTTGATCTTGAAATGTTCCGAGTTCTTTCATGTACATTGATTTCAGAAAGGCCATTTGTAAAGATACTTCTGTTTAAGCACCTAAATAATGATTTATACACCCTCTCTAAACTTGTGAATATAATCAATATTCATTATCCATTTTTGATAACATTCTGAACCTTGCCCGACTGTTTGTTAAGGAGAAAAAGACTGACGAGTATTTCACATGAAAGAAATATCTATTTGTTTATCAGAAGTGCAGCAGAAATAACACAATAGAAAAAAAAAATGGATGTAGTACTGTTGGCTAGAAACTCCAACTTGTCTTTTCAGTGTGTAAGTTTCTTACAAGATTTATTTCCTCACCTTCTTCCCCAGAGTTAAACACAACTAATTACTCTTTCCTTCCCCCCCCCTTTAAATCCTGATGACTTTAACAAATTGATACATCAGATTGATTTTCCATTTCTCATCAGTCTCTAGGGAAATCCTTCAACCCTTTAGAGATTTTACACCTACCTTTTCTGACCAAGCTAATTCATATCCCAGGCAGTGGCCCTATGGACAGTGATTTCTGTAATTTCAGTTACACATGAGTCTGCATAGGGAGTGCTTAAATTATCTGTCACTCTTAACCAGATCATAGCCACTAGTTTTCAACATAAAAATGTGCTACTTTTGCAATAAGATACAGCAAAATCTAGCTTTCTTCTCTGTACAGGTAAGAGGAACCCACAAGGCAAAAATCAGTGGGATTTTCACCCACATCACCTTCCTACACAGGAAACAGAACTCAAAGCTCACACCTGCAAGAAGCATGTTGTAAAGGGAGACAGGATCCACCTTAATCCCCCCTGTCTGGGGGGGAAGAAAGAACCGGGAAGTGACACTGGTCCTAGACATGTAATCAGCCTTTCGCTACCGCCTCTCGCAGACTTGAGTCCCAGATGTTACCTTCTGAGGATGCACCCTCAGAACAGCTAGGCTACAAAAACGATGCTTTGCACTTCACTGATGGGCAGCAGACCTGCAATTTTGGGAATAAATCTGGATGTAATACCATCACTTCAGGCACTCATGATCTTGGGGTGCTGTCACCGTTTCTCATAGCTCTGTATTATAAACCTTTTTCCTCCTTGGGTTTATTACGAAGGCAAATGTCTCTGCATGTTCATCCAAGAAAAATACATACTAGAAAATACATAACGCAAGTAGTTGTTACAGATTCAAATTTTGTAACACATTGATATCTAACCTTTAGCCAGCGATGATTAGCCTCCTTCAGTCTACTCTCAAGACTATGTTTCTTGTCTGGATTCAACAATGCACTTCCAAGTGCTATTCCTCCCGTTTCATTTAATCGCTTCAGTATTCCCCTGTGAGGTGGCAGCTCTTCAACTTTTAACTGGAACAGACAAATACAACAGTTAACATGAACTGTAGTAGAAGTTTCAACTCTCTTATCTTCACCTTTATTGATTTGCTTATCAGCTGGAGGAATAAACCCAACAGAAGACAAAATAGCCACAGCTTTCTTAATGTATATGGCTAAAAACCATAAACAGACTGCATTAGCAGACCAAGCCTCAAGAGTTCTAACCAGCTCAAATAAAGAGTTTCTCAGGATAAAAATATTGACTACAGTGACATGAAAAATTCCAAAGTCTGGATACTCATCCATTTACGCATATGAATTTTACCCATCTTTTAATATGGCAAAGAGCAAGCACCTTGGAGAAGGGACACTATTTCATGTTAACTGTGCACACATATGTGGTGAAATCCTTCAGTTCAACCTCATAAATAAGAACGTGCATAGATATTTATAAAAACACCAAGCAAAGCCAAAGGAGACAAGACATCACCTAAAGCTACCAGTTCTTCATCATGTACATGGTTATTGAGAGCTTTCATTGTCAAATTGACTTGATATATCAAATAAGATTAACCCAACTAAAATATATATTTCTTCAGCATATTTTCCTTTACATCATCAACTGGCTATGAAATTATCCACAGTGGAACCTAATGTATTATTTAAAACCTTCCTGTGATTAGGATATATTCTTGTGCAGCTCCAAAAGAGAAAAAGAGGAATGTAAAAATGAGATATAAATAAAAGATGCTGGCACCTTTAATTATGGACTATCTATCCCTTGGGAATGGTATAGTGAAATATTGTGAAATATCTGTGTACAAACGAGGAGTGGGAACCTTCGAGGATCTAAACAACAATGATTAAACTCGTAATGATGTCTGTAAATTATATGGTGCATTTAAAAACCCCACATAAATACATAGATCTTTGTCTTCTTTCTGACATTCATTTACGCAAGATACAGTCGTGCCTATCTGCATGATCTACAGTCATCCCTTCAAGCCAGGTATCTGCCTTGAAGGCATCTTCAATACTTTCACTTGTGGTAGCAACCCATCTCTGAGGTAATATAAGTAGTCTAATATAGCAATAGCTGTCTAATAAATAAGGGAATATTTTCATTCAGAAGCAGTAGCTCGGGATAGGCTGAACGAATTGGAGGATTACAATTAAGCAGAAATATTATGGAAGGATCTCTTTAGGGTGGAAATTAGTTAGAAAAGTTGTGTATGGAAAGAGAATACTTAAGAAAAGAAACAGAAATCACTCTTACCATCTCAAATCCACAGTCTGGCCTTGAATACTCATTTGCAAATTGCATAGATAGATGCTATTTTCAAACCAAAGAATTTGGAGACAGCCGAAAGTACTATATAGATTTCTGAAATTTTCTTTCTAAACTTCTCTTATCTGACTACCCATTAGGTTAATCAAGAAAGAAGATTCCCAATTAAACATTCAATTTCATCCACTTGTCTGTCCCTCCTAAGATTTAGGACTAATTAGAAGATGTGTTTGCTTTGAACCTATGAACAGGATGCTCTTAGGCCAAACAGCCAGCAGGACAAACTCGGTAAATCAGAAAGTCTTAATTTTCTAATACTAGTCTTTATTCTTTATCCTGTTCTTCTTTATTTAGAAATGAACTTGAAGACAGATTTTTATTAACACAGTTTTTACATTATTTTACATTTTGCTGAAGGAGGTTTAGAAAACATTAAGATTGTTTTCCTTCAGATTACTTGCCAAATTTCTTCAACTTTGATTGACATAAAGGACAATCAGTCCTTGTTTTTAGCAGAGCACAGAAAACCCTTTAATCAGGTATGTCATGAATGTCCCAACTATAGGGTTAATTTACTATTGTGCAAGTTATTAAACAGTCACTGTGCCGGGCACATGTTATAAACCAAACCCAGCAATTGGGTATATTGGATGACTAGTATCATAGTCAAAAAACTTTGATATCTTTATAGAATTATTCCAAGCTTACAAGCAGTGAAACATTTAACAATCTGATGTTGATGTGAAAAACACAAGTATAAAGAAAGCATAGTTAAAACCCACCTAGAGGTCTCCAGATGTCTATTCTAGAAAACACTGCAGTGATATTTTAACCAGTTGACATTCACAGTGATTACATATAAATTCTAGATACTTTCATGAAATACTGAAAACCATTTCATAAATGAGAAGGCAATAAGAGGTAAAAACACATCTATAGAGCAAAATTTTACAGCTGAAATTGTCACTTTCAAGTACTGAAAATCTGCGAATTAAGAAATGATGACAAAAAAGTAGAAAACTATCTACAGTGACAGTACAGAAATCTTCTTTTTCAGTATAGTTTCAATTACTTATTCCATTTTTGTATGATCTTCTGTATGCATATTTCTACCTGGGATTTGTAAAATTCCCTGCGTTTCATTTATCTGATCAAGTTACACAAATGCTGTATTTGAGGAGAAAGCCTTCACTGAGGCTTGACCAGCACTTAGTTTTCCTTAATGTAGAACTGATAAATTAAGAAAATGACAAGAATAAAACTCAAAAATACCTTCACTTTGTCAAGGCAGTCTCTTAACTGGTCTTCATTCCCTGGCTGAAGAGGAATGCCAACAATGCTATCCGCTTCCTCTAACCATAAAAGTGACTTGTTCAGGTCGTCTTCAAATTCTGATAAAATATTCTTTTCTTCCTCTAACCTGTATTTAAAAACATAAACTTATTATTTCTATGAAGCTTTTTTACACTGAAGGTAAGTGATCAGTTATATTTAAAAACAAGAAAAAGAATAAATAGAGAAAAAATAGCAACAATTACTTACCATCTACATTAAATCTCTAAAAAAGGGTACGACGAATTTTTCTGTATCAAAATTATCAGAACTTTTCAGAATTGAAATAAATGCATGTGGAAAGAAAAATAGGTGTCATAATTGGCCATTAAAAATTCCCCAACACTACTAAGTTATGCTTCCAAGCACATTTTGCTGGAAAAAAAAAAAGCTGTTGATAATTCAGACCAGATTTTTATATGAGGCAAATATGTGGAAGCCAACTGTTGAATCATTTTAGTCCAGATCCACAGAAATAGGCATGGTCTAAAGTCCCTAATAGGAACAGAACAGGATTCACTGCACCTAGCAAGACTACGTGTGTGCTTTGCGTAGGTCTACAGCTCGACTGTGGGTTCAGCCACTCACGTTCTTTCTACTGAACACCCACGGGCCCTTCTAGGGTGTAACACAAGGATTTATCTTGGATGATTACACCAGGAAGAGATGCATCGTGCCTACAAATTTTATTTTTCTTTCATTAACCATAAAGGAAGTCTAGATGACCAGCTACGACATAAGCATCTAAAATGAGATAAGATAGCTTGATAGCTGTGTAAATACATGGGGAGCTAAACTTTTCTACCCACACTCCCCAAAGCTATCAGGAGATACCGAGAAATATTTTCAAGGACAGTAGGGAAGAGCATCAGGAAAAAGGCAGCACTTCATCCTAACATTATGCACAGACTTCTTCGAGAAGAGAAAAGCTATGCTGTGAAGAAGTTATCCATAATTCATCCTCCGGACACATTAACACAGCAGATCTTACACTGAGTCTCCTCTACGTGGAAAGATTAAACAATAATAGGTTGGTTGTTGCTGCTGCTGTTTTGTTAAGGTTAAAGGTAGCTAAGAAGTAGTTTTCATTCCTTAAGATTCAACTGGGGCTATGCCATTATGTAAGAGGCTGGTTTAAAGAATATAATATGACATTAAAATGGAGAAGCAAGCTCAGCATTATTAATATGTTCAGTATTATATTAATATAGTCTGCATTATTTCTGAGGGTTTAAAAAAAATATTCAAGTAAACTGAAACCAGCTTTAACTTTCTCTGTTCTCCCGTACTTTCCACTTCTCAATATGATGGTCACTGCCCACAGAACATACTGAGAAGTCAAACGGAATGAAATCAGTTTTAAACTATGTCATCGTTTATAGGCGCCAGGTTATTCAGAGAATATTTTATCAAGAAAATACCCTTTCTGATGTTTGATTTGAGTACAGGCATCTCCTTTAGAGAAGCTTTGGACAAAAGAGAATCAATAAAAAGCGTTGCTTTCACATCATGTAAAATGAACGGAAAAAAAAAAAAAAAAAGGCACTGAAAACAACTGCTCTAAACACATACACAGTCTGACAACCCCCTTAGAATTAATAGATTAAAGTTTGTATCCAAGCAGAACAGAAGTTTAAAAATATGAGTATCCTTCTCATAGTAGACTGTATTAGTATTCAGATCTTCAAAACTTTTCACCTTCTATTAAGAAGTCTTCAAAACATTTAATCTAATTTTAAATGGTATTTTTCTCACTGTTTTCCACAGAAGGAAGTGTTCAACTGATTAGGTATTCTGCGCTGATTCATGTTCCATGCATGTGGAAAGATGCTTCCCTATGTTTAAAGTAAATTCATTTGGAGAGAAAAAAGGAAGGAAGAAAAAAAAATTTTTTTAAAGTCTTTTAAATAATAAGATGTTGGTTGCCAAGCACAATGGGACAAACCCTGGTTCAGTCAGAAGTGAAAATTCCAGTAGCATGTTAGACCATAAGCCTGCAAGACTTCCTTTGAAAAAGAATCATTTGACTTTATGGAATAGGCAAGAAATTCTTAGATAGGAAGACATTTGAGGAGAAGAGTAATGCTGTTGGACTGCTGTTACATTTGTAAAACACTGTTTTGTAGTAGCATTTTTATAAGATACGCCTGAGAAATGTAATTCAACTACTACTTTACATAATTCCCAACTAGCATGAAATCCTGGAATTTAGCTGCCTTCCATCTTACTGGTATTTCCTGCTTTTCCTTAACAAGGCATTCTGGCAAAATGAAGAGTGCTCCACTAGATGAATAAGCTCCCTACAGGTTTCCAAGACTCCTCTCTAAAACTGTAGATTAAAAAACAGAATGAAGTACCAAGAGCTGTCTTGACCAAGCTGCACTATTGAGCTCACTGCTTCACAGGGTAAAGTCTCTCAAAGTCATTCCTAGATGTTAAAAGGTAAGGAAGAAGACATTGCTACAAAGATGTTCTTGGAAAAGAAGAGCACAACCATTCAGTTTACGAGAGCTAAACACGCCTCCAGCTATTGCACTAAATCCATCCTTTCTTTCACGGTCAAAATAACTAAGTAGTTAAATTTAATGACATACGATGCAAATATTTTCAATAGAAGAAAAACTTATCATAAAACAGCACTGCGTATTGATGTTTCCAAATAATTGTATACAAACAATGAGTAAGTAGTTCACACTTTAAAGTTGTTTCTTTACAGCCCAGTTTGAATATATGCTGTGAATAATATGAAGAGTTATTTGTATATCTGCATGTTTAATGTTTTTGTAGAATTTATTTAAGCATGTAGTAGTAACACTAATGAATGCAATATCTGAAATTAAGTTTTATTTCTTGAGTCATTTCAGGGCATTTAGATAACAAAAAAGCATTAACTTCTGCTTAAAATATTGTAACCATGTGAGTTATGAACATTCTTAATGTGTTTTCAAGAAGTTGAATTGTAGTGATTATGACTGGAAAAATTACATACATGGAAAGCCTAATGCAAAATGTATTACTAAGTACAAAGTCCAAAACCAAATAATGCACTCAATCATAAAACATATACACAGTTCGCATAAAAAGGATCAATAAAGCCTACTACTACTTTAAATGGAGGGTGATTTTCCCAGCTCAACGGGTACCTCTGTAGACCACTGCTATCTCCAGCATTTTAGATGGACTGCAGCTAGATTCTTAGCTCAGCAATAAACTTAAACCTAGCTTCACACAGAACAAATTGCTGTGTTTTTGGCGTCCAAGAAAGAGCTAGTGAGACGCGTCATGTTCTAAAGCTCAGCCATATGGATATACTGGGCTCAGTGACATAAAAATGATAGAGACCTCCTACTGTATTAGTCAACGATCAAGAGAAACAATGAGCAAAGCTAAGGAAGAAATAATTCTGAAGCAAATAAAAAGAACAAACGTATGGTTTTGAATACAGCAGAAAACATATTTTTCACCCTGATCCCACCGCGCTTTGAATCTGGCTGTCTACAATGCCCTTACCTTGTATACACTCAAGAATCTATATTCACATGTATACTAGAAGTGGAATTGACTTAAATGTTCCTCCATAGTCCCAAGAAATCAGCAATAAAATTGTCACAAGCATCCCGTGACTTCCAGCTCAACCTTCGAACACAACACCTGAATACACACTTCCAAAACAGTTCCATGTGATGATTTCATATGCTTTAACTCCAGGAGTGATAGCTATTTTAAAATGAAATATGTGAGATTACTGTATAAAAATGCTGTAATAAAATTTCTGATTGCTAGGATCCTTTTTTAATTGTATGGAATTTCATCATGTAAGCTACTATTTTATTTTTCACTTTTTACTATTCTATGCTTTAGAATATTTTGTAATGTAGTAGAAAGAGTAACATCAGCAGGTACCTGAATATCATCCATTTTAATTTAATGTTTGATCATAGTCTTCTGGCCAATGGCAGCTATTTTTTCCACAACAGTGACATTCATTTGCTATAGGAAAGGAAGAGGAGGAAACCTGGCTGGATGGAGCTGCTTATCAACCAAGTAATCAGTTAGATTTAGTGACTGGAAATAGAATTTAGCTACCAAGATTTCAAAGAGAAGAAACAATGAAGGTAAGATTTCCATGATCTAGAATATTAAAACCTTTCCATGTTGACTTAAAAATCAGAGTGTTCTATGGGAGAGGTATAGTTGTAATACTTTTAGAAATAGGAACTGAAGCTATTTAATAATATAAACTGTTTAGTCAAAAAAATCTATTGCAGAACAACGGGAGCTGAAGGTGCAGCAGAGCCAGCCACAGGCAAAGCTGGGGTGACAGGGAGCAACGGAGGCGAGACGGTCCCTGAACACTCGGCCTTTCTGCCTGCTCCCGTGAGCTCTGCCGGCACCGGTACCTCTGTTACACACGGAGCCAGGCTGCGGAGGCATTTTGCATACGGTCACGTGGTTTCGTTATATAGTATATATTTAAATGTTTCTTATGTATATACCTATGTTATATAAAATAAGTAGTTGTCTGACCTATGCTCAACCCCCTTATTTAAGGGGCACACACACCCCCACTTCCTGCAATGACTACACCTGAAAACTAAAAATAGGCCATTTTTTTCCCTCACTGAAGGATTTAGACTTCTTGAAAATTGCCAGGGTCATTCCCCACGTTGACATGAGCGGAGCTGGGACCTGAGCAGAGGCCGCATCCGCGCGAGCTCGCAAGGACGCTTCCCGGGCTCCACGCAGCCGCCGGCGGCGGTTGCCGCCTGCNCCGGGCGCCCGGCGCGCTGGCGGGCCCAGCGGCGCGAGCGGACACGCGAGCGCCATGAGAGCGGGAGACGACCAAGGAAGGACCCAGCGCCTTCCCCTCCACACCGGGGCGACCAACGGAACCAAGCAGAAGAAAAGGGTGCTTGCAGAAGAGACCGTCGTGCGTTTATTGCGGCACACGGTCATTCTGCCTCCTCCTCCCTCGCGCCCCAGTCCTGCCTCCTGCGCAGACGCCGCGGGCGCGCTGCAACGCTGCGCAGATGTCTTAGGGCTGGCCAGCACTCCCGCGCCCACGCTGACTGCCCTGCTCATGGGCGGTCACGGGCTCTTTGCTGTCTTAAGACAGATGGGGATAATTAGGCAAATTATTCAAGCTGTGTGTCATTCGGAGCAGGAGAAAAGTATTTTATGGTTTCCCCATAGGAACAGCTTTACCTACTTTATGGCTTGTTATTGCGGCCCTGACGTTATCAAAAGAATTGTAGAGACAATCATTAGATATTTTAACAGATCAACAAGCGTCTAACACTAGGATGAAGAAATTATTCAGAGGACCATGTTAGTTTGGAAATTAACAAAAATGCTAATGCACCAAAGATGAAATAAACTTCATAAAAATTAAAATATATTCATCAACACAGCACAGAGTTTAAAAAAACAAAAAAAAATCCAGTTACCCTGAGTGTCTCCTCATGCCTGTATCCATACTAACCACTTCTGGAACTGAGAAAATGAAGTGTCTGCGCTTGCTTAACACCAGAGAAAAACTAACCTGCCTAAAGGTTCTGGCACCAGGAGCACCAGCAGTTTTGCCACCAGCTTCCTTTACATCTCTGCTGAAGTGCCTGTCCCTGTCTTGCAGCTCACAGCTCTTGTCTCCATGACACCAGTTCTCAGTTCTTGTCATTATTACCTAATGATTACATTTTACGGAATCAACATGATGTGGTGGAATTTTTATGCTTCAAAAGCGCTTTAAAGCTGAAAAATATTGCTGAGAGGTCGGTATCAAAAAGGTTCATAACTAAGAAGCTGATTTCTGTTGATAAGAAAGCCAGTAGGAATGTGACAAGGACTCCCTATATGTTTCACAGAGGTTACATAGATACAGATTAAATGAAACACCTGCCAGCTGCTATTCTGGATGGTAAAAGGCCAACTTTCATACGTGCAAAAGGACTCATCCAAACCAATAACCAATGCCCCAGTCAGCAGGTGCAGACTAGAGGCTTTTGCTTTGAAAGGTTTGGACAAAAGCAGATGCCATGGTGTTACTCACAATTCAACACAGATTTAAACAATAATTCAGACTATGCATATAAGAAAGCTGTTTACAGCAAAGCACAGGATTGTAATTTAGCTATAAATGGACCACTCATCTACCATCTTACTGCCTAAGAAGTCTAAAATCTCATAAGCATTTGGAGGTTGAGGCAATATACTAAGCTTTTTAATAAAGATTTCAAAATAGAGGCCATGATGCTCTTCTCAAGCCAAAACCGGTTATCCAAACCCGGCTAAAACATTTATTTATGTGAGCCTGAGACACATGCTAATCCATGCCAAGATATGAAAGACTTGGAACTGTAAAAAGAAAAACTGTCTCCCAGTAATCTTGAAAGCAGAAGCACAACTGCAAATCTTTTTGAGACAGTTTCCTCAGTCATTGCCCTCTGCCCTGATTACATCGAAGTCTGGGAATCAGTTAGCCAGAGCTACACCATCATTCATGCAATCAAACCACTGCTCCTAAACCTGATTCTCCTGAATACAAGCTGTCAGCAGCAGCTTTATTTTTCGGTTTTCTACCAGTCACTCTCATTTGTAAAGTGCATAGCTCAGTGGAGGCACTATGTGATGATACCCCTAGAGATAAAACTGAGCAAGATAAAATCTTAAATATGTTAATTCTGGCACAGAAAAACAGGATGTTCAATTCAAACCTCCTGAGAGCAAAATTATTGGGCTGTGTAGCTTTTTGAAAGAGAAACTGAAAAGATTTCATGTCTCTTAGCACAGATAGCAATTGGCAAGCCTCTTTTTTCATCTTAAGTACATTGTCAGTTTTTATCACCCTTATGAATTCTGCTGCAACCCTTGAAATGTTTAAAACTTTTCCTAATCATGAAGCAAAGATAACTGTTTTTACTTTGATGACTAATTCAAATGTTGATCAGTAGGATTCAGTTTTATTATCTGAGTAATCTGGGATGTTTTCAACCTACGGCTTTTCAGGAATTCTTTAAGAAATGCTTACTTTATGTATACATGCACAGAGAGTTTTCAGAATTCAGGAAAAAAAAAAATGGTTCCAAAAAGCTTTGTTTCTCTACCCTAGTCAAGCACAGTATGCAGGAGAGTAATTAACAGGTCCACTGTAATTAATTTAAGCTGCAGGTGCACTTCACAATTTACTTCACAATCTGCCCTTAGCCTGTGAGAACATTACCTCCATCATAAATAACACACTGCATGACAAGTATCATATTATGCAAGCCAGCCAAAAAAATAAAGCACTCTTTATATTAGCTGATCCAATTAATCATGTAAAAAGTTTTAATTCAATGAATGCATGCACCTTTAGTACAAGCTGATTTCTATCACCGTAATTACATTTGGAACAACACATTCATGCAGTTTCTAACTGTTTAAATTCATTGAGGTGATGACAAATTAATACTAAGTATTTATGAATGGAGCATGGACTTCCAAATCTGAGCCAAAGCAAGCAGGAATGAGTGTGAACAACCAATGCAGCCAGGTGGACAGCGCAGCTTTTGAGAAAGCAGCTGAGAGCTCCTCTTGCTGGAGGTGCCTTTGAAGCAGATGACTAAGGAATCAGATGCAATTTCAGCAGTTGGTCCTATGGAACCAAGTCAGATCCACCTGCAGTACAGATGGGCGCACTGTTAGTTATTACTACCTCTTCCTTTTAAGCTGCACCTAGGATCCCAAAGAGGTTTTAACTGTTTCTCAGTCAGCAAATGACTTTATTAACCCTGCAAGGTAGCCCATCATGTTTGATGGAAAATTCTCCAAAGCACAGCAGAGAAACACAGTAATTTGCATGTAAGAGAAAATTCAAGGATTTTTAGATAAAAAGAATTAGTGCTTGAACTAGAAGTTGACCGAAGCTCTTCTTTTTTTCAGAAACAACAAAGCAATTTTTTTTTTTTTTTTTGTATTTGTAACCACACTGCACAGGATTTGAGTTTTAAAATCCATGGGCAACAGCAGCTGCAGTTATAGAGCAGCCTCTTTCATCATATTGAGAAAGTAGTTCAGAGTCAGCTCAAGTGGAAATGTTTTACTTACTCAGTCACCTGTCCACCTTTTATAACGTTCCAGTGTCCTCAGTATTCACCCTCTGTGAAGGAAGAGTTGCTCTGTACAACATCTCTTCTCCTGCTTCATCTAATTGTATTCTTAATGGTGACATTACCACCACTTCAAGGGGGATAATATTTGCTCAACTATCTCGTTATTCTTAGGGATGTCTCCTCTTTCATCTTTTCTTCTACCACACTCTCCTCTACCTCCAAGTAATATATCCAAATTTATCCTTCTTTAAATTATGTCTCTTATGTCTAAATCTGAATAAGCTTTTACTGTGAACTAGAGATTTATTCTGGTCATGGTTTTATTGGACCTCTGTAAAAAGCATTTTTATTTAATGACCACATTTTACCGCACAGTACAAAATTACACCTTTTTGCTCCTGTTAAATGTTCTTGAAACTCCTTGCCCTGCTGGTCATCTTCCATGTGACTAATGTTCTCAGGAATGTTACTTTGCATTTTCCACATTTAAAAAAAAAAAAAAGAAAAAAGAGCAACTTTATGTTTGTATTTGTACGTTGATTAGAGTCCCCTGGTCAACTACTCTGACTACACGGCTGGGAAAGCATGCTGATAAGAACTGTATATGCATTACACTCCTTGAAGCTAACGTATTAACATTAGGTATTCCACATGGATAAGATTCATTCAGCATTCACTACGAGGCACGGCCCCTCGTGTCTCCGCAGCCGCTGGGCCGCTCCTGTCCGCCGCGCGTGCTTGTCACTCGCGCCCGGGGCCCCACACGCCGTCGGCTCCTGCTTCTGCTTGTGAGGCCACCTCTGCTCTCCCGGCCAAGGCCAACGGTCACGGTGGGGGCCCTTCTGCCCCCGGAGCCCCTGGGCGCCGATGCCTGGGCTCGCTGGCGTGGCGAGGGCAGAGCGGAGAGGAGGCGGCGCGGCGCCCGCTCCCGCCTCTGCAAGCCGCCGCGCAGCAGGACCGAACGCGCGGCCGCAGGGCAGGCGGGCACCGGCTTGCGATTCAGCCTCTCCGCCGCACTTCCAGTAACGTTCCCGGGCTTCCGTGTGTCGGTTTGATTCTCTTTTTTTTACAATTAGCTGTTGACTTGGTGTATATGGTATTTCGAAGATTAGGGATTGATTTCCCCAGTGTGCCTTGGTGCACGTTGAAAATGTTGTTGAGAATTTAAGACGCCACCAAAAAAGTAACATGACAACTTAGAGAAAATATTTACTGAGGGAGAATGGATTTTCTTTCTTTTTTTCCTACCGAATAAGCAAATGTGTTCCATTTGCTTATTGTTATTCCATGTGTGGGTAACGACCTTTAAACAAAATAATTAAAAGCAAAATACCATAGAAACATTACAGAAGCCAGCATGAATACTGAACAGTAACAAGTTTAGCTACAACGCTACAGGTAATCGCAGGGCAATTGTATAATACAGCAACTCTTTTCTACCAAATTAATGTAAGAAATCTGTATGTTTGCAGAACAGTAAAAAAAAAAAAAAGCAAATTCAATATGTAACTTTTTTTTATGTTGGAAAGACAGAAATATTTATTGCTATGAAACCTCTTCATGTCTAAGCCAGCTTCTAAGTTGCAATGAGAAATTAATAATAGCCTTCAATATAGTGAATTTTCAGGTAAAAGTAACCGGTCAGTGGAAGCTAGTATGGTCTGGAAAAGAAGCGCACTTTAATGAATGTAAAGAACGAAAAAATTAAAAAGTATATTTATTTTATAGCAATTGTTTTAGATTTGGAATCGAAGGCTTGTCTTTTTGTATTCAGAAAAAAAAATATATATATATTCAAAAGTACTCTGGTAAACAGCCTTTGTTCTGTCATCCTTTCCATAATTACTTCAAACTCACTTGAATAGAGGTCTGAATAGACAGTTTGCAGGCTCAAGCTCAGCAGAAGTGCAAATATATTTACAGCTAAAATAATGAAAACCATTCTCTTCAGCATAACCTAATTTTCAAAAAGTGAGAACGTGATGATTAAAAAAACCCCTCAAACACCTAAGAAATCAAATTTCTGGACAAATGTTGCCAGAAATTAGAAAAGAAAATTTTCAACAAAGAAAAAAAAAAAAAAGTACAAGTACAAAAAAATACAAAAGCCAGCAAGCAAATCTCCAGACCTACACGAGTCTGTCCAACACTCCTTCATGAGCCTTCACCTTCACCTTACTGACGCTCCTAGGCGAGAGGTTGCTCCTCACCGGCCTCAGGACGCGTCGGCGCGGCCGAGCTGGCCCTGCCCGGGAGCTCCTGGGTGCAGAGGCAGCTCCCAGGCTGCCTCCACGGCGGCGCCCGGGAGCCAGCGAGCACCCTGCTGGGAGGTGCTGCCTCCTCAAACCACCCGGAACCCCAGCGTCCTTACGGCATGACTCGGCCGCACGCGCGCAGCGGAATGAGGCCTGTGGCCTTCAATGTCAGGGAACAAAAAGCCCGAAGGATTTCTGATGGCACAGTTTGCAAGATTGGGTAGTCAAAAGATTTCTGGAGAATTAAGAGGAAGAAAACAGGAGTAACTGTTTCCCCCCTTTTCTCTGGGGTAAGTAGCAGTCCATTGAAAGGGCCATTGGGTCTTCCCCCAGTCTACAAAATCTCCCCTCCTTTTTTTTTTATTGTTTTGAGTAACACTGTTTTACCAAGTAAAAATCCAAAGTTCTCCAAAATATGCTGCTCACAACAAAGTGCCAACAAAAACTCAATTACATTCTAAATTTTCTAACAGTGTATCAGTCTTTCAGTCAAGCTTGCCCATGTTCAATAGCAAAGTATATTCCAAAGTTTTAAATAAGATTAAGGCTTCAGATGTGCTAAAATTACATTCCCATCTAATTCTTAGCTGGATGGATTAGACTACAAGATCCTGAAACATTAAACACTGAATTCAAACTTCTACAGCCTTGAAACTCTGGTGAAGCCAACTGAAAGATAACATCCTACACCACCACAACTCAAACATCCCCTCGAGATCTTCAGTACCAAAGAAAGAATACTCAAATAGCCAACCCAAAGTCTGTGCTTTGCCTGGGCTCAGCATTAGACTGTAAAAAATGACCTTTTTGCTACTGAAGAGCGCCATAGGTGCTTCAAATTGTTCTGAAAGTTGGTTTGTGTTTTTTGGGAGGATGTGTTTAATTTAATCCTACTTTAATGGTCCAAATCATTTGCATTCATTAAATCTGCCAGACTAACACCAAGATTAACAACTTCAGTGTCTAGTGAATCTACAATCAGTTGTAGTCTTTTATAGAATTCTGTGTTGTTGAGCAATTCTACAGTTTTTATTATACAGATTGTTTAATATTTATTTCATTTTTTTAATGGGAAACAAATGAGCATGCTGAAACTCTCAGAATTACATCAACTCTTCCCTTTTCAAGTCAAACAACTACAGGTTCATGATGCTTGCAGGAAATACTTTGAATTTAGTTTCTTTATCGATGCAGTGATAATATTATGTTCTCGCACAGGATAAAGAAAAGGCATCCTCAGGAGAACAGAAGAAAGTAATCTGTAGAATTATTTTCTCCCTAGGAACATAATCAGAACATGAAAAATACCCTAGTCTGTCAGGAAATCTAGCCCAGTGATTTGCCTCCAATGGTGCTAATAGGAGATATATTTAAGAAGAGCACAGAAGACGGCCGCTTTTTTCAGTCCATTCATCTCAGAATACCCCAGAATCCACAATCACTTAGACTAGGAGTGTTGGAGGTCTGAGTTAAAATACTCTCCTCTGTAGCCCTCTGTGGTCAACAAACCCCAAACAATCAGTAACCACAATGTAAAAAAAGTACTTTTAAAGTTGGTTTTACAATCTCCTATAGTTCATAAAGGTAGCTGTTAATTTTGTTATTGAGTGAATGCTCTGGTGAATAACAGTTCAGCAATTCAGCAATTCCACCACTTGCATGAATTTTTTACATCTTAGTCATATCCCTCCTGATATTTCATCTCCAGAAGAAGGTTTCTTTTCTTTGAAAATCCAGATGAAGGAGGGAAGTACAAGCGGGTACAGGGATCTCATCTCAGGCAGCACCTAACACAAGAATAGATCCATTTTTCTCTGACAGAGCCAAGACCACCAGACAGTAAAAGAAATATAAGCTCCTCAGCCTGGACACACACGGATCTCACTACATCACTAGCATTTATATTAGTTTACCAACCTAGCTGGTTGGTTTACCAACATAGTTGACCAACTTAGGTTACTCTGTATTCAGGTTTACCCAAGCTGTCACTCCGGAGGAAGACAAACCAGCCAACAAATCAAATGAGCCAAAAGGATGAAGGGGTGTATGAGGGATTACTTAAGATTCTTCTTAAATCTATGGAATCTAACTCAAATATTCCCACTTAACAGATCCTAGGCTCCCCTGGAACAGAGAACGTGACAAGAAATAACACGTTGCTAATACTTCATTAAGCCAAAATAGTCCTCAGATACCATCATCTATCAAAGAAATGAGTAAGCACAACCCTGATGTTGACCAAAACTGGGACAGATTTCATATTCTCAGACAAAAGCTCAACCACCAGTCATTCCTCTATGTGCTGCTGCTGCTGCAGCTTACAGGCCTATTAAAACGATGTGTTATTGTTTACTAAGTGTTAACACTTCTTAAAGCTAAGGCTTGGAAACACAGATGGCTTTCAATTGTTCCAAAGAACAGCTTTTACTGTGATAAATAAAGGCCAAGGTCTCCCTTGTGTAACAAGCCGCATTGCCACCAACACCTGGAAATGCAGCAGAAAAACATTCAAAGCCACCACTGTAGCTTCTGACTGCTGTAGCCTACTTGCTGCATCTTCCTATTTTAACACGTGCCAGGTGAAAGTTTAATGATCATTAAACTCAAAAATAACCTTTCAGGATGCTGCCCTACCACTCTGGCAAACATTGTCACCGCTTTTGCCCTCTACTGCACTAAGCTGAAAAAAAAAAAAAAAAAAAGGCAGGCATTTAATGTCACATTGAGAATTCTGAGGCAACAAAACTCTTGCATCCTACTCTCACACTCATCAATGCACCTCTATAGAGGATATACTGAATTTTTAAAAACCACATATGAAGAAAGCTTTGAGCGAAGAAAGCTTGAAAATACAATGTCAGGTCAACTCACACCTTCCATCTCGTTTTAGAAAACAGATTTTTATAAAAAGTAATACAAAAGCAACAAAAAGACTTTTTTTCTACCAAAAATTCTCTTTTTTTAAAAAAGAATCAAGCCATTAATGTATTATCTGTAGCTCTAACGCTGCAGTTTTTTATGACTACAGGAGAAAATCAAGTTGATCTGAACACGATTCTGAACAACACTGCATTAACTAATTCATTCTTTTCATCCAACTTGAATTAAATGCAGATGTTAAAAACATTAATATGAGAAGTAAGCTTGATTACAATTAACTGTACCAATTAGCTAAGCTATTGTTAATAGCACAGATATATATTCTAATGACATATTATCAAATAGGAAATTACTTTAAAATGAAAAATCAACTGAATTATCTAAATGGAGCTTCAATCTGTTGTAGATTTTTTTTTTCAAGAAATAACGTACGCTTGTTTATCTTTTAAACATTAGCAGTGGAATTATAAAAATACAGAGTATGGAAGGGAATGGTAGTCCTGGATAGAAATTGGTAGAAGAGATTTAAACAGATTGTTGAGGAAGTGAAATTTAATTACTCATAATTTGTTATGAACATTTTTAAGAACTACAGAAGTCAAAAGAGTTCCCTTCCATTTTTCAGTCAGAGGCCAAACTAAAGGAACCAAAAATCATTTCAGAATATTTTTGCTCTTAACTCACCTCTTTTTTTTCTCTACCAGCTGTTTGCAGAGCTCCTGCCACCGGGTATTCAAGCTTCCCAGTTGTTCCTTCAGCACGCTAGCATCTGCTCTCGATGACTGCTCAATAATCTCTTCACCAGTTACGTTCAGTGTTTTGACAACAGTCTGCTGTCGCCCAATGCCATCCTGAAGTTCCTGCAAAATACCCAGTGCATACACATATTCATAAAAAACGTCAAGCATAAAACAAAATGCTTCAGCAAATCTTGGCCAGATGGAAGGAGGTGAAAGTTTTTGCTCTCCTCTGAAGTCCAAATGCATAAATCCCAAGGCAAATAGACAGAAAGACGTATTTCATGTTTTTATAACAAGTACCATTCAGTGCATCTCTATGGCTTTTGTTTTTCCTGTCTGCTAGACATCATTATAGTAAAATTCTGATAGATTAGGAAAACACCTTGTGAACAAATTTCTTTCTGCATCATGTTTAATAGCTTATGAGGTACTGTGAAATCTGTAGTTCCTACTAGCTATAAATATAAATAAGCAAAGACAAAAAAAAAAAAAAAAAAGACTGTTTGAAGTACTTTTCCGAGTTCTTTTACAGAATATACTTGTCTCCTCTTGTGAGAAGCTTTTTAACCCATTCCCTCATGCTTTGGGAAACTGTAGTTCTAAGAAGTATTACGCTTCTACTTACACAATATAAAATGCAGAACTACCAAAAGGTACAAAGATGGACCACTAACTTTTATTAAATACGATAGGATACATTTTCTACATCTTTTATCATTAAAACACTTCATTCATTTTTAAGAACAGCACAGCTCTGAATCTGTGGCTTAGAACTGAACATTGTATACCTGTACAAAAAAAAAAAAGAAGTTCATATTCAGAAACTGTCGTTTATGAACGATCATTTCTTATTCTTAGTAATGAGCAGAGCACGAGTAAGTTTTTCCTTGTGTATCCTTAAAGTGAAGAAGCAGGGAAGTGAAAAATCATTTTCAACAGTGTACTGCTAAAATAAGCACAAACTGGAAGAACTTCAACAATCTGCACTCCGAGATTCATATTCTTGATAGGTTTCAGCATCTTGGGAAGAGCACTGAATTACATCAACATGCAAGAGCTCTGAAGTGAAACGCGGGGTCTGTGGCAGAGGGGTGAACACCAAGCAGCCCCCGACACACCGACCCCGTGTCCTGCGCAGGAGTCGCAACCGAGACCAGGCTTATTCCTGCCACCCACCCAGGTGTCTTTCAGCTTCTCTTTGCATGAGTTCTCTGAAGCTATAAATAACTGAACTGGATCAATAAACGATCTCAACGATCCATGTGTGAATATTTGCGAGCGGTTTACATTTTCCTTTGTATAACACTTTACATAATGAAGCACAGGACTACCAGACATGAAATAAAATATCATGAGCCTACGATGCAAATGGTAAGACATCATTTGATAAACTTGTCAGAAGCTGTTGTGCTCTGGAGGTCCTAAAAGACTTCATAACCAAGAAAGAACAAAATCACTACACAGGAAAGGACAACAGCAGAAAAAGAAAATAAATTTAAAAAATCCAAGTTCATTTCTTGAGAATAGATTTTAGATTTTTGCCTGCAGACTGCAGCTCATGAGAAGTGCACGTTACACAGCAGGCCGCTCTCAGCTGCTCCCCTGGGGTACGTGGAGTCCCCGTTAGCTGCTCCTGGGAAAGCCCTGAGAAGGCAAGGCACCGGCCGCGGCAGCAGCCTCCGCCCGCAGCTACGAGGCACCCGGCACTGCCTTCCCAAAACACCAACCTTCTTCAAAATAGTTACCGTCTTCCACCTTTACATACAAATAGTTGGTTACTGGTATACTAGAAGTCTTCTAAATGATTTTCCTTCAAGGCACTTTTATATAAATTATTTATGATCAATAGTACAATAATAACAACTTAATAAAGCATTTAAAACATTACACGCTTTCTAGTTCATGGAAGTTTTAATGAAACATGATATCTTGAAGTTCATTCTTTTTTTTTCTTCTAAATCAAGCACATATTAACAGGCCCAGGGTTCATTTTTGTTTCCTGTGCCCAGTTCCTTAGCACAGGAAACTTAAGGGCATAAGTACCATCAATTACTTTCAAAAATTTTTTTTAAAGAGAATGGTCAGTGGAGTTGAAATAAACATTTCTGTAGGTGAATGAGATACAGGGGAAGGAATTAAGCTCTCTTCTCAAAATGACATTTTTCACTGATTTGAGGGAAGCGCACCTGCTACAGAAAGAGTCACAAGGACACTGAATGACAGGTAGACTGGTAGACTTCTCTAGATAAAATTCATGGCATGAAATTAAGGGTCTCCTCTGGACCACTATATGGAGGACCTTATTCATCTTCTAAGATTATCACAGGGAAGGTTAGAGAGATCAGTCTGTTAACAGAGGTATTAGCTAGATGTAATTGAAGGTGCCTGAAGTTCAGCTATACGAAGATCCGCACGAAGCTTCTCCCAAGAACTCTCCTTCTTCATGATATCAAAGTATACGTGGAAGTTCAATTACAGCTCAAAAATACAGTATTTCCATTTATGAGGAACTGCCTAATTTACTTTCAGTCTTACGATTTCAGTGGACTCTTTTCCATTGCCATATGCCCTCATATTAATCCATTCCAAGCAATGCCTTCCTTTCTTAGCACGTTTTGTTAGGATGAGGAGGTTAGTGCTTTTAAATCAGAAAATCTTTTTTGTTGGATGCTATGCGATAGTCCAGTCACGTACCCTCAAAGATATTCCCGGCCCAAAGCAACCCATTTTGCCTGTGGAAAATGTAAGATTTTAAGAGAGCACTGTAGCAGAACTTAAGTATCTTCTAAGACCCAGGGACTCCTAAAAGCTTCTTACTTTCTGCTTTCTTTGATGTATCAGATTTTCTTGTCTTTCCATGGTAATGGGGATGAAAGTTAATGAAACAATAGATGGTCCAACCTTAATGTCAGTGGTTGTTATTTTCAGGTATGTGATTTGCTACTACATATACCAGTACTGCTCAGGTAGTCTGTCCAAATGCAAATAATCTCTGTCATTGTGAGGCTGAAAAGTTAGTGGTCTTTGCAATACACCCCTAGGGCTTGGGTAATGCCCAATAAATATCTAGTTTTTGAACGCACATACTGTATTTCACACGGATTTTATTTCTACAGCCTTTGCATTTTGCGGTGAAGAGCATTCCACAGGTAAATCATAACGACGAGATGTATATAGTCTGAGGAGAAACGTATTACACAAAGTGGCTTATTTCCAGTGAACCACCTGAAACAACTGTGGCTTTGCATGTACCTATATGGATGTAAAATCCATACTACTTTTTGAAAAACTGAGAACAGAAAGCTCCTACATATATATATATATAGCAGGATTGTTTATCCGGACTACTACAAACATGGACCAAAGCAGGGAAATTTTTCCAATTCCAAAGCTTTTAGAACTAATATTTGTGGAAAGAAGAAGTCACCTTTTTCTAAAATGAGAGAAATAATCACTATTCAGTATGTATTGTAAATCAAATGCTAATTAAAGGCCTCTTTAAATAAATAATGTCATCTAGCTCTTTTTCTGAGTTCACAGCGTCTTTAATTAGTTTCTCTCCCTCCTCAGCACACACGAAAAAAATCCGTATCTGGCAGCTATTATATGATTTCCACACTTATTTCAGTCGAGACAAAACTAACCAAGGCAATCTTCTGATTTATTCTACGTCATATTCTGTAACAGGTCTTTCTTACAAAGCGAAGAAGAACATCTCGGTGGTAAAGGCAGCCACGAGTTACTCTTCGTAGTAGATACAGTACAGCAATCCATGAAACCATTTAGCCTTTTAAACCATGTCTTGGATAAAGCGGACAAAAGCGCTCTGCGCTCCTCTGTTGAAGCCCACATTCCTCCCCTCCCGAGCCGTGACCACAAACACACTTTGCACAACCTACAGCCGGGCGGTAAAACACGCCAACGGCTATAGATCCTCTCGACTTCTTTCCCTCTCCAGCGCTGCCGCGGGAGGCCCGGGTGCCTCGGAGGGAACCACGGACGAGGGGCTGCCCCCCGTGGCGGCGCCCAGGGAAGGCGGCCGCTGAAGGCGCCGTGCCGGGCCTGGCTCTCCGGCGCGCGGCAGGGCGCAGCCGAAGGCGGCACGGCGCTCAGCCTACCGACAGGGTCCCCGGCTCGCTTACGCCTGCAATCACAGTGCTGCCCAGCGCTGCGGGAAGGCAGCGCGCGCGCACGCTCCGCGAGGAGCGCTGAGATGTTTAGGTAATATTAAAGAAAAAGAGCAGCCAGCCCAGAAGAGACTAGACCTCATCGCGGGTACACAGAGAGCTAATCCTGGCGCTGGGTGGATGGCAGAGAGCGTAGGCACGCTGTGTTCTCAAAACATTACACAGCAGGCTCTGATATTTACCTAGCATTATTTGCTACTAAGAGAAAAGATAGTAATATACGTACCCATCACTTTGATTTTTTCCTTCTTGTGTCTTCCAAGCATAAGTAAATGGTAAATGACATATTATTACTGTAAAGTTTAAATACTGTATCAGACTAAAACAACATCAGAATATTAAAGCACTTCTACCTCTTGTGCCCATGGTTTCATACTTTGATAACGACCTCAACTAACTTAGCACGTAAACTTAAGACTGCCAAGGCATTCATATGATACTCCTTTTATTCATAGCAGAAATTAAGTGACTACTTGCCTAGGACTGACAAACAGATTTACATAAAATGACGAAGCATTCACCCCTATTTCAGAGAGCTACAACATGGAATAGAAGCAAAAAAAGAAAAAAAAAAAAAAAGAATATGGGGCAAACGTGGGGCAAAGTCCTCACCGAAATCAACAGTTCCTGCAGTAGCAGGCAACCTGGCACAGGAGCTGTTCGGAGACTCTTTCTTGCTTGTCTGTTCTCACTTGTATTTGCTGGTCTTAGAACCAACTCTTTAATGAGAACACAAGACTGGCTGCTTTGCTCTATTTTTGGATCAGTCTGAGGAAAGGACATGAGAAAAATAAAAAGTCAAGGAAAACTCACAAGTAAATTCCAAGATGTCACTCAGTGCGTTAATTCCCACCTCCATAATGTATGTAGGACATGAATCTCAATGGCACCTCCAAACATTCAGAGGTTTCTGCATCAGTATTAAGAGCTACACGGCTGGTAAAGCTGTGCATGAGACAAATGCATATTATAGTGAATCACAATAAACAAATTGCAACTGCCTGTGACAGAATCAATGCAGTTATTAGTAACACTGTTGTGCTTTCGAGTATAATTTCTGATTACATCAGAGGTTGCTTTCATCAGAAAGCTAAAGGTCTAAGAGAATCTAAATCTACGGGCACAGTGTCATCCTGGTAAAGGCTTTCAGTTCCTACCATAAAGGTGGCATGGGAATCTCTTAAAAAGGAAAAGTTACCACTAAAATACATCTCTTGTTCCTCCTTTCTCTTCCTTCCTTCCCCTGCGGGCTTTTCTTCTCATCACTTCTCCTGGGATTTTTCAGTGTTTTTGCTACTTGTTGCCATTTTACTCTTTTTTTTCCCTGCCTCTGCCAGCCAGACCTGCGCCTGCCTGCCGCCCACTCCAGGCAAAGCCCAATGAACCCCACGGGTCTCCCTCGAGAGCGAGCCCAACGCTCCGACTTGCTCTTCCTCGCTAACCATACGCGCGCGTGTCGTTGCCTGGAGCCACCCTGCTCACGCCCACGCACGCCGGCGCCGACAAGCTCGCTCCCACGGCTGCCGCACACGCGCACAGGAGATGCCTCCGCAGCCAAGGACGCGCGAGGCGCATACCTAAAGACGCCAGCGCTTTGCAGGCACTGGGCTGGCTCATTGTGGGTCACCTTGTAAAACAGATGGATCTGAAATGTAGCAGTGTACCCCCATTGACCCAGTCTTAATATTTTACCCTAACTAACACACTAGACCTAAACAATACAACTATTTCATAGGGGTTGGCCAACAGAACTTCCTTCTCCCTTGGAAGCCATGACGGGGCCCTCTTCTGGATGTAGACACCTGTCAGTACCTTAATTTTGTCAAGAACAACTAACAAAAACCTATTTTGTGCAATCCAATCCTACATCAAGCAGTAGTTTATACCGCATAAAATATGCTTACAGAATTATAAAAGGCCACATTAACTTAGCTTCATATAAATTTTTAATTTGAAATATCAGGAGTTTGTTCTTTCAATCCTCATTTGATAAACAGTTCAGTACCTATGTTGTGTTAGTATTATTACACTTTTCCTTTCTATGGACATTAATATCATAAAGTTAGTTATACAGAAGTCAGTCATATATTCCATTAATTCTATCAAAAAAATCTCTTTAACCTTTTTGTAGGGAAAGAACAATAATGTATCTAATTAACTAAAGAATTTGCCAGGCTATGTCACATGAAATATATTACGCCATCATATCCTTATACCATCCTCTATTCTCAAGCCTTTCACAATGCTCATAAGCATGACTGGGAATTATGACAAAAAGAGAAATTAAAAAATGGTTCAGACAGATCCTTGATGCTAGTTAAAATGGTAAAGAAGAAGGAGTGAGTGATTTGAAGTAAACCAATCTGATTGCTTAGGTTCATTTCCCAAAGTATGTCCATTAGGCAGAGGGTTTCAAGGGTCAGAGATCTTTGCGGCACTGCCAAACTAGGCAGCAGCAGAATGTCAGGATTTCTCCTCATTTGTTATGCAAATCTTTCTGAAATCTCATTTCCTGTTGGCACCAACTGAAATAACATTTCACTGTTAAACTTAATCAGAAACCATTCTACTAGGAGTCTAACCAACACTTCCCTCTTTTTATTGTAGCAGACAAATGTGCTCAACAATAATTTATCGCTATGGAAAAGCCCTATAAGAACATCATGAAATAACACAATCAAGGTTCTAATTTCTGTCAGAGGCACTTGCTGGCACAATAAAAAATACCATATTGCTTTTCCTTAATTTAGGATAAGCTTCAGATCATAAAACCTCATGAATGTACTGCACACTGGTTGTAGAAATCTCTAGTCTTGAATTTGACATTAATGAGCTATTCTTCAGTCACTTACATAAATCTCTTTTCTGCCTTAAACTGTATAAAAGCATAAGGTTGGCACGAGAGTGTCTGCACAGATGCAGCAATATAAATCAGAGAACTATGGAAACATTAGGTGGAAAACTAGCCCCACTACAATTTTCCAGCATTTGGTTACCACAATGTTTGCCAGCATTTTGTTAGTGGATAACGAATTCATCTATTAACTATATCCACCTCTATTCAAGATTCTATTAAAAATAAGGAAGAAATTAATTTTCCAAGCAGTTAAGTCATACGGATTTAATCTGGAGACACATTATTGGCAGTTTTTTAGGATTACGCTAACAACAGAAAATATGCATTGTTGTCCTACTTATTTTATCATAAGTAGCTAAACATTCTTTGTTATTATGTGTGCCTTATTATCTTTGTTATTACGAATTGTTAAATGGATTTTAATAATTGGAAAATAATAACGGAGAGCAGAATAAATAGAAAAACCTGAAAACAATGCTTGCTAAGGAACTCAAGCAAAGTGTTCTCTTCTTGAGGGGAACGATAAGAGTTATTATCAAATACTAATATCACCTCTGTGGGAAGAACAGCATTTGAAAGAATTGACAAGAGGCTCTGGCTGAATTCTACCTGCAAAGCAGGACTGGGTCAGGTTTGCCTGTCATAGCATCATAGCGTTTGTACATCGACCACGCACAAGAAACCAGGGTAAAAGAAAAGTGCTGCAGATTTCTTTTTTTGAGCAAAGGATAAATACCATAAAATAAGAGGAAAATATCACAGTTACTTTATTCAACTAAAAATGTTGTTATTTGTAGTGAAGGCAATAGTTTATAAAATGAGCCCAAGATTTTATTATTTAATTATTACAAAAATGTCAATTTTGCTTGAGCTACAGACAAACTGTTTAGTCAGACTGACTTCAGAAACTGCTATTCAGTCCTGCTTTGCATATTTTTTTCTATATTTTAAGGGTGTACTATTAGAAATACCCAAGGTCCAGTCATGACTGCTATTGCACACCAGGAACTGGGGGTACAATGCAGCTCTGCAATGGACAACATGTAAACAAAATAAAGGGAAACGCACAATTTCCCAAACTATCTGCTAAAACCTGCTAAGTCTGAATGAGTCACAGGTGTGTTTAAAAGCTTGAATTTCTTCCAGACTTCATCCCTTGACAGCTCATCTCCCTTCCAGAAATAAGGACGAACACATTTTGTAAGGCGAGGCATAACAGCCACCATTCTTTTATTTTTCATATACACGTTCTTTAGTCTAGCCTACTGCCCTTCAAAGCAACAGCAATCCCGCTACACATTAATATCTTAGTAGCTTTAGACTTCGTCTCACTGAATTCCAAGCTGCTGTCACTGCTGCCTGCCCCGATATGGACTGGATGTGCCTCCAACGCTTCAACACCCATCGAATTTGCCTTGAATTAGCTCTTGAGAGGCAGCTAGGACAGAATCACAGAGTGGTTGAGGCTGGAAGGGACCTCTAGAGATCACCTAGCCCAACCCCCCTGCTCCAGCAGGGACACCCAGAGCACGGGGCACAGGGCGGCACCCAGGCGGGTTGGGAAGATCTCCAGAGAAGGAGCCTGCACAGCCTCTCTGGGCAGCCTCTTCCAGGGCTCAGACTTGTTACTATGAGTTTCAGAAGCACAGCAATCAGGTTTATGGAAGCATAAGGAAAGGTTCTGTTTGATGCCCTGTCCACCGTAATAAAAATAAATTAACCTAAATTTGTCCTCCTCTAATGGAAGTTTCTCAGACTTTTAAACCCACATGGCGTAAGAAAGTAGACATCAATTCAAGACTCGTGGACAGAAATGTTCCCTAATATATACCTACTGTAATGAACCTAATTCAAAGACACTAATGAGCTTTGCCTTAATTTCCTTGTTCTTTTAAAGTGATCCAACTTAGACTTTGGAATTACCTGATAAACGGCTCTTAAAAATCTTCTGACCTTAACAGCGAAGTTAAGCTCAGTAATTAAGGTTATAAAAGCTCTGTTCTACCTCTGCCCCAAGATATTCAGATAATCTCTGCATTACATTTTTTTTTTTGTCTTTGTTTTTTTGCCTTTTCCTTGCCTGAACTAGAAGTCAAAGTACATTCTCTGAGCCTTAGAAGATTTGGAAAAATAGTAATATATTAGCTCAGAGCAACAGTGACTTTGGTGATTCAGTTATTTGGTTAACAAATATTTAAAGAAACAACATTGCCTTCAAATGCTGACTTTCAAAATCGAGCCAATTGCTTATTATTTTAAAATACATTAACTATGGAACTGAAAAAATATTGGCACTGCCTTCCTGTTATAGTCAGTGGGACTTAACTTACAGACTAGGTCCTTTCCTTTAAACTTGCATTTCACATTCCTCTTTAACATGCCAAGAAATTGTGATGAAATTCATTTCAGCACTAAACTGTTAAGTACATGACTCAAGGTTTATTTTGTGTTTCTAACTTAATTTACAAAATGGCTATTTCTCAGTATATTAATTCAATCCCTGAATTGACACAGAAATATTGCAGGGAGACAGGAGAGCTTTTTCTGCAAAAATTTTCCTGCTAATCCATGCTAACTCTAATGCTTCAGGTTTAGTACAGAAAATGGAGCTGCGAGCCCAAGAAGTCACTCACAGAGTTTGGGGAACACATCCGTGCCACTCAAACACCCGAGTTTCTATGGTGATGTAGCAGCAAAATGTTAACCAGCAGCCTCTAACAAACAACAAGCAATACGATAAAGAGGAGCCTGTGGACCAATATGATACCATGTTAGATCTATATTTTTTTGAGATCTATAGTACTTAGAAGTTTGATCAGTTCTGAAAAGCTATAATTGAACAAGGAATGGAAAAGATAAGAAAGGCTGTCCTCTGTCTTCAATCTGTTTCAGCTATTACAAATCAAGCTCCTAGCACAGCAGGCATTAGCATATTAAAAATCCCAACATGGCCTAGCTTCTTCAAATATGACTCGTTTGTAAGCTTTAAAGAATATCAATAATACTGATTAAATTAGCTACCTTAGTAACAGGCCATTTTTAGCTAAATAAGTGATTTAATTCCAACTCAATGTGAATACAGTTCTTCATTTTTATACCATATTTAAGTCAATTTGGTTGTGCTAAAATTAAAAATAGATATGCAATACAATTTGCTTACTTCACAGTTCTTCCTTATTATTAATGAGAGCCATACCCTTGCCTAAGCATAGCCTATATACCTATTGTACTTCACAGACAAGAAGTCTTGTATTTGCTTTCCAATGGAAATCTACGCCTCCTAAATCCCACTCCTAGTTTTATCCCAGCATTACTGGAATAAACACACATTCCTCAACATCCTGTTTTCCCTTCAATCATGATATTTAAGCTGTTATATATTTTCTCTTTGAAATCACTAGATTGTCATTTGTCTGTGCCTCTGGCTATGGAGAAATACCTATTACAGCAGACTAGAATCACTGAACAAGCTATATATACATTGACTCTGTGGTGCTAGTCATTTACAGCCTCCCTTTAAGACAAACTACTGCAGACACTTTGCCCCTTTCAAACATTTGGGATACTATTTATATAACCCTCACTTCCTGAGTTTTCATCCACATTTTTTGCGATTCATTTAAAGCAAGATAGAACAGTATATACATTCTTTTTTTCCATCAAAAAATCTCACTCTGTGCATGAAATATTTGTTCTGCATCACTAATACTAAAAATGCTTTCTGACAGGCATGAGAAATGTTGCTGGATAATTTTTTATTCAATGGAAACTGCAAAATTCTTCCCATACTAGGTAAGAGAGAACAAACCAGGCTAAGGCAATCATATTGAGTCCTCTTATAAGAAGAATGAAGGGCAAAAAGATTTGGCACTGGTGGTCAAGCGCACCCTTCTTGTACTGACTTGCCTTGAACTGTAGCAAGTAAAAGAACAACAAATTTACCCTGTGCAACATGTAGCATGTAGTCACGTAGTGCCTTCCCTCCCACGGAGAATTCCAGCAAGAGCCAAAACGATGACTTACCTTAGGCTTGCTCACGTGCAGAGGGCTTCAAGTACAAAGAAAGCAAAGTAATATTAGGCACACTGTGCAGGGGCACTTAATAATTACATGTTTTACCTCTTTGCATTATGGCCTTACATTACATAATACCTGAGGAAGGCACAGATCCTGGCTCAATGAGATTCCATTGGCAAAAACATCAATTTTTGCCTGAAATTCCAATTTGAATTGAAAAATACATCAGTCAAGCCCAGCAGTAGTATTCACTTTTCAAAAAGAAGGGGGAAAAAGATTTGATTAAAGGAACCAAGTTATTTCCCTGTCTTCAGCAAAAAGTAGCATCTTGACCTTAAGAATCAGACTTGAAGCCCCGAACAGCCTACCAAATCATTTACCTGTGGACTCTGGTGGCAATAACTAATTGTCCCCCTCATGCCTCTCCTCCTCCTGACAAGGCTAGATTAGTGCTTGCCCTGGGCCTCGGCGCGCAGGAGAGCTCCAGCAGCAGGCACACAGCCGCCAGGGTTGCAAGCCATCACTGTCGTGTTCGTTTTCTCTGTCCTTTCCCCACCTTTCCTTGCACCGCCTTCTCCGGATTCTTCCCCTCTTGCTTTAGCTGATTTGGTGCTTTTTTAGGAGAGGTTTTCACTTTCATTTGAGCAGTATTAATTTAAGAAAGCTGGCTTTACAACAGCCATGAGAGATGACTCTCTTTACCTGCTACATTTTGCATGCTTCAGTATCTAATAGACTTAGCTCATATATCCATCTTGCTGGTCCTTCAGAGGGTAACTATAGTATTTGGATCTATCTTTTATTAATTCAGAGTCTTCATTTAAATGCTTTCCTAAGCGTGGATGTGTTGCTACTCAAGGGATATGTGATTTACATATTCCCATAATTTCATTTCTGATTGCTAAATTCATCAACTTGCTTCAAAGTGGCTGTTATCATAAACATAATATGATTTGCAGGAACTTATGTTCATTGCATAGTTGATGTTAACATATTTTTTCTCAGTACATTTTCAAAACGCAAATCAGTATGTTTATTAGGACATTTGCTTCCTGTGGAAAACAGGTATCTTGGTCTCTGAGGTGAAAAAAAAGCAGATGGATTTAGATAACAAGGCCTGGAAACAAAAACAGAAGAATTGCTTTTAGCAACAAAGCAATATATTGTGCACTCTATCAACCAGAAGTAAGTCCACCAAAAACAAATCAGCTGTAGTAACTTTGTGATCTCTGCTAGTCAATAATTAACTCTTTAGCCCTTCTCACCTCTTCAACTAGCCATAATATCAAAATAGTGGCACCAAAGCTGGTGAAAAATATTACTCGAAATCGCAGAACTACTAGTGTAAGGAAGAGGGGGCAAGAGGCACAAGACCTGGCCTGAAAGCCACCTCAGGAAACAGCAGTCCGCTTTCTGAAGATGAGTCTTTATTTCAAGGACTTGTTACGAGCACTAGCTAAAGGATGTTGATAGCAACACTTTTCTCTACTGAAACATTTAAGAAGGCTGCACAGGTTTACTAGAGATCTGATCTGTGCATACAAATAAAGCTGAAGTCTAAATTTGTAATTTTTTTTGCATGTTCAGCGTCCTTGGACCAACAGCAGTACAGGGAGGGAAAAGAGCCGATACTTCCATCAAGTGAAGTTGCATAGGGGAATTACATGTATAATTAAGTAAATATAAGAGTCCTTTTCACTTTCCAAGAACAGTATATAGTGTCTGCTAAAATGCAGGTTCCTAAAACTATGATTTAAAGGTGCACATGACTTGTTTTCCATGTTCAGAAAAAGACTATCACAGGATTAAAAAGAAATTGCCATTTAAAGCTCATTACAGTGACATTCAAATGGGAGCTGTTGTATCATTTAAAAATGAAAACAACATGGCCATACTATATGAATTAGGTTATTCTAACATATTCTAACATATTGTGTGCATATTGTTTATAGCAGTATTATTTCAAAGATAGTATTTATTTTCTGTGATAACTAGCACTGGAGGTGACTTCGCATGACAGGTATGTTCTAAACCTTGATTACTTCCCCAGTGAAGGACACTGCTGATGGTGAAAGTCCAAACTACTTAATAGGAAACTTTCTTAAAAAATTAGTGTCAACCCTTATATAGAAAGAAAGCTGCAGTGAGTTCCAGTGAGGAAAAAAAAAGTCATCTGCAAAACGGAGATAAGAACAGTCTAGATTCACTGAGGGCTGCAAAGTTTCTTTTATGCAAAATTAGGTCTCCACCAGAAAGAAGTCTCATTTGTGCACACCTTGCAGAAGGATGAGACACACTTTTACTTCCTGCAGACCCCCTGTAGCACAAAGGATTGTGTGCAGTACAAATTATGCCAAAAAAAAAACTTTCCCTGATACTAGCCAGAAGTGATATATTCGCTTATAGGAAATCGATAAAGACTTAAGTCACATAATTTATTCTTCTGATGGTGAACGAAGAAGATACCTGCTTGTCTAAGTAAATAACCACACGCAAATGATGGCAGGAGGATACTTCCCAGAAGGGTTGTCAGTGAGTAACATGCATAACACAATGGGTTTTTAAATGAGAAAACAGCTTCTGTAAATAATGTAAACTCTTCAAGATACTCTAGAGACAGCAGACACCACAATTCCTTTAGACAGAGATCGTGCTTAGAATACTCGCCTTCCCTCCGCATACAGGAGCTCCATCAGAAACTTAAGTCGGGCAAAAAGAAAATGCTTCAGAGGGAGGGGTTTGAGCCCCAAAAGCAGAGTATGAGAAAGAACAGACCTATAGGTACATAACAGTATTTCAGAAAACTACTCCAGGTCAAGGAAAGTGTTGTTGCCATTTTGTTATTTGAAATATTCTTAACAGAAATGGCACATGCAATCTGACAAGGGAAAGGAACTTAAAAAAAACAGGCACTCCAGTCTATGCCCTCCATTTACAGGCCCAGAAAGGAAAAAAAGCAGATTATTTTCCTCAGCCTATACTTCTCATAAATGCAAAGGCAACTCAGAGCTCCGAACAAAGACAGATGAATTATTTTTCCTATTAAATAAGCATTAGGTTTTGAAACATTTGAATAATTCTGAATCACAAAGAGCTGATTCGGTGGTAGTAGCAGAAGAAAAGTTTTAGCTTTACTTCAGCTAAAAATGGAAAAAAAATACTTGAATTAATAAAAGCATCTCTGCTTTTAAATATTACTGTTCCTTTTATAGCTTATTTCCATTTGCTATCCCCTCATTTTATCTGGTGGGGCAGCATGGAAGGATATTCCCAGGGAAGCCAAGAAAAACACCATGGTGAGTCATACCCCTACGCCACGGTCATCCCCTTTCCACTGACTTCCTTAGTCCTGACTCCTGCCACGAGCTGAGACCTTTCTTTCTGAAAAGTCATTTCGGCTGGAGTGCTGAGCTAAAAATAGCATGTAAATATTCGAGGCTTTAAAGATAAGCCGCTCTTTCCATTCAACTCAGAGAAAACTCTGGATATCGCAAGGAACACAAAAGTGGGGCACAGATGAAAAGCAAGCGGCTTTCACACTCATGACTCAGTGTTAACAAATAAACAGGCCCATTTTATTCTCTCAGGGAAGGCAGTTAGAATAAGTCTATTTGTACTGCTACCTCATTTGCATTACTCCTTTGTAGCAAATATTTTAATGTATTTTACAGAATAGCATAGAGTATTTTATGGAGTAGTATATAGTTATAAAACCGTATATTGTCAGAGTATATAGTTTTACATGATAGCATATAAATGCACTGTAATCTGAACATTTAAGGGAATGGCTACTGATATTTTAGAAACAAATTACAGTATAATTCACATGAGTCCCACTTAAAATAAATAAAAGCCTGGTTCAGTATTTATTTCTATATTTGTTTATATACTGAAGCTCTAGGAAAAGCTTTATAAAGGTTTACTTATGTAGATTCAAGAAAAGGGAACGGCAGCTTTAGAGTTTTTTCCTTCATTTCTTATTTTCTCCGACCTATTTTCAAAAATTGTCTATATTTTGAAAATTCCCCAATGCTAAAGAAAAGGGAATAGCGTAACATTTACATAATTTTCACAATTAAAAGTGGTACTAATGCATTCAATGCATTATCTTTGAAAATGCTGCACCCCTATATTATACTTGATGAAAAAAAAAAAAAAAGGTGTTCTTGCATTTGGATGCAGAAGGATCGTACGTTGTTATTTTTTATTAATGTGTCTTTCCTGATGTTTATAAATGCACATTATTCTGAAATCCAAATTTTGCAAGCTCACCTGGTTAAAGTGAAAAGTACCACTAAAAAGGCAAAGCAGTCTGGGTTTTAGCATTGCTGGCAGCTTCCAGATAGGTTTATTTCATTTTTAACCCCTGAATCTCACTATCAAAATGTTTAAACTTCTGTACTCTGTCCTATTAGTTAACTGCTCTGATGCATGTTCAATTAGCTGTACTTCTTAAGAAGTGAACAGGGTATATTTAACTTTTTAATCCTTGTTTTTATTCCAAAGACCCTTTTCACTTCATTCTGTTACAGAAATTTTATCTGCATCCAGCTATCTTACCTCATTGTCATTCCCATTGCTTTTTCTCATACTCATAAGCTATGTTGTTTTCTGGAAAATACGAAAAAATTAGCCTAGAATTTATAACTATTAAAACTAACCACAATAGCTAGCATCAGTTCTTCTTCACAGACCCATGGACTCTTAGGAGGCGCTTGTAAAATCTGATCACGGATGTTTAAAGAGAGTCCTTAAAACACACAAGCAATCCCCTATCTCTTAACTGCACTAATATCCCCATTGCCAAAAAAAAGACCACTGTTAATTACGAAATTTGTCAAAAATAAAAGATACGCCCTTGCTGTGTTGCTTGTCCTCACAATATTCAGCTTCACTGGGGCTCTGACCAGCTGGGAGAGCTGCTTCATTTATGTTCGGTTTCCTTCTTCCGTCCTATCATCCTTTTTTTTTCCCCCCTCCCGTCATTAAATATAAAAGTACTTGGATCACAACCTCGATATTCAGACAGATGATTAAAAGAGGATGAAAGAGTCCAAAATAAATATGTTTCCGTCAAATTTCCAAACTTTGCAGGCGCCTACAAATAACCCCCGCTTAGAATTCTCCCGTCTGTGCCCTCCCTCCTGTCCCCAGCTGGGATGGGGCGCTGCCCAGGGGAGGCTGCGGCCTCCCGCCGAGGCCGCCGCGCGGAGCGAGCAGGCAGCGCCGCGCGGCTCTGCAGCACCTCGGCCGCCGCCACCGCCGCGCGAAGCCTCCGCGGCTTCCACAGGCGCTGGGGGGCCGCTGCTCCCTGGAGCTCCGAGGAGCCACAGAGCGTCTTCATAACACCTGCCTGGCAGCCTGGTGTTAGGCCAAGGCTAAAATTACCACGCAAAGGACCGCAGTAAAAACATAACGTAAGCGCGCGGGGCCTGTTGAGCCTGGGGAAGAGAAGACTGAGAGGAGATCTGGTCAACGTGCACAAGTACCTGAGGGGAGGATGCAGGGAGGATGGGGCCAAACTCTTTTTGGAGGTGGCCAGTGACAGGACAAGGGGTGATGGGCACAAGTTGAAACACAGGCAGTTCCATCTCCATGTGAGGAAGAACTTCTTTCCTGGGAGGGTGACAGAGCCCTGGAAGAGGCTGCCCAGGGAGGCTGTGGAGTCTCAGTCTGATTTCAGAACCAGGGAGGTTCAGGCTAAGGTGCTCAAATGGGAGAAGGCTCTGGATCAGGAGAACTTGATCATCTTGAGAACTGCAGTCAACTTCAAGTACAAACATGGTGAAACCTCTCCAGGTAAATCCAGGCAGCCCCAGGAACGGCCCCAGGGCAGCGCTGACACCCACCATGGGCTCCAAGGGGCAGCTCTCCCAAACACTAGCCTGGCTGGGAGGGGAATCTGCCAAAGACTCAAGCAGGAGCCCACCTATCTCTTTAGAAAATCTGCTCATCGTTGATACTTCATGCGCTATCTGAAAATTAAGACTCAAAATAAGCCTAAGAGGGAGGGAGGCAGGAAGGCAGGAAGGAAGGCAGGAAGGAAGGAGAAAGAAGAGAAAGAAGAGAAAGAAGAGAAAGAAAACCGTGTTTTCCTGAATCTGTGCTGTTTGTCCCCCTGCTAAGATGAACCCATCTGGAAAATTTCCAATCCAATTTTTATTTTTATATACTTATGTAAGAGAGAGATACAGCACCATTTTTCCTCATTAAAAATAAAATGTTTGCAAGAGGTTTTTTGGGGAAAAAATATCTATCTATTCATCATCATTTCAAAAAGTCCTGACAGTATCGCAGACCTCGTATGTTGGGAAGTCTCACATCTAATGGGTAAAACGGCTGCACTAGGACTGGAGTGCTGAGATTTTACTGCAAAAGGAACTCTTTTCAACTGGCTGCATGATGAATGCAGTTTCTATAGACCTTTACTTAAAAATAAGATATATTACTGTTCAAGGATCAAGCTAATTTTAAACAGAGAAAATAAATCTGTTGGTCAGCATAAAAATGGCCATGATTATCAAATTTCTCTTTGTCTCTGATGTGCTTTAGGGAAGAGCTGCAATGTAATTTTGATGCTTCCAAATCCAAATTCAATTTTTTGTCACATTCAGTCCTTGCCATACAACCGTTCAATGGTTCCAACAAAAAGAAAACTCTGATTCTTGAATCGTCATGAAAAACACAGTACCTTGACCTTGTATTTTAATGTTAAATGGAGTGGCATTATAAAAATTAAATTGGTTCTTGCTCATTTCCATAATATCCTTTAAAAAGCCTTGCCTAGCCTGGAGTATATGTCCTATTTCTTTATCTTTCTTGATGACCTCTCATGCCTGCAAGCCAGCTCGTTTTTCTCTGCTGAAGACTGCACCCTACTGCTGCTCGTGCTCTAAAATTTCCATTAAAATCTAGGGCATCATCACTCATTCTTATCTGCAGCGGCTGCTGAACAGCGCGTACCAGCAACTGCATGTGAACTAGTCTCAGAGGACAAGCCAGTCTATACGTTGCCATCCAGTATGGAGAGGAATTCTACCTGAAAAAAATGTTACCGCATACACTACGCTGAGAATCTTAAGGCACTGGGTCCTCCCTAATTCTCTTGCAACAGCAAGTCTTCTTTAAACAGCAATTTGCCAAAAGGCAATTAGCTTTTCAGAGAATTTTTTTTATTAAGTTTGCTTCACAATGAAAAGATCTGCCTCATCAGTCATGGAATATTTACTGAGTAAAGCATTATTATTTTAAATAAACATATTACAAGTATATGAGGGTATTTGTACTTGTCTAGGTATTTAACCTTCAAGTTTCTAAGTCCTCCTTCAGGCAGATTCTTAAGCAGCAGTACTTCCCAAAGTACACAGACGACTTTGGGAAGCGTTGCAAGTTAGCTGCACTCATTTGGATTTTTTTTTTTCCTTTTCTATTTTGCAAGGAGAACTCACAGGTGTGTATGAATATGGATGTCTCTACACACACACACTTACGAGTATACACAATTATCTTGCATTGTCTTATGTAGTTGTATATCCTTCAGCCCCCAGCAGCTGAATCTTTTCGGCAGAAAGAGGCCACTTGTGCGTTTTTTGTCTTTTGCCCCCAGGATGGGGCCAACACATAAATGTTCCCACCAGTCCATGGGACAAAGTACGGGCACATCAGCAACATACTGCTGTTTTCTCCCCCGTGGGACAAAGTACGGGCACATCAGCAACATACTGCTGTTTTCTCCCACTGGATGAACGGCTAAATTCACTGGCCGGGGGGAAGAACAGTCTGTGCCCAACAGCTCAAACAAAAAGTTCAGTGGAGGATGGGTATTCTGTCTTCAGCATTTTTTTGTCCCATCAGGAACAAGTGCAACAGCACTTAGCTAAGCAAGCACGAATTCATGAGCAGCTCAGGTCTCTGCAGATAGGAGAGCTGCTGTCCATCTTTCATCCACTAACACCAACAGAGAGCAACACCACTAGCGCCGGTTATGCTCTGTGTCTGCCTGGGTCCAGGTGCAGAGTATTTGGTGTAGATAGTTGATCCTCACAGCAGGTTTATGCAAACCTTTTTATAGCTTTTTTTTCAAAAATGGAAGATTTTGCACTGGACTAGAATTAACTGGGTGGGACATATTGAAGATGGTGTTCTTTTTGTTGAATAAATGATCAAATGCAAACCGGTCTTGCACTGACTGGTGTAAGAAGAGAAAGAAGTATGTGATCTTTCAGAAGTATGTACTGAGCACTTGAACAGCACTTTTAAAGAATACATGAAGGAAAAAGGTAACTTAGCTTCAAGTCTTCCACGTACCCGATGCCAAGACAAAATACCAACTAAGGGAGGGAAGGAAATCCAATGACTGAACTAATGACTGAATCCCTGCATCAACAGAATCCACACGGAAATCATCCCGCTTTCCTAGAACTGAGCCCACAGCATTGCTTCCTACAATGCAACTATTAAAGAAGACGGTTTTACAATTTTCAGTGGGTTTTCCTCAGTAAGTGCACCTTTCCCTACTACTTTGAAAGCAAATACTAAACATGTATGGGTCAAACAGGATCCATATGACAACAGGATAGATTTTGGGCTAGATTTTGTGGGTACAGTTGCAGAAGAAACCTATGTGTCCCCATGTGTACATGCCTTCATCCTGCGTCTTTTTCCTTGGTATGATTTCAAAAAACATCACTGGGTAGGTATGAAAGACAACTTGATTTATACATTGACAGATTTACATATTATATTTTTCTCCTTAAAATCCCTCCATTATGCTCATTTTCAATAGGAGAATAATGCTACATCCCCATAAGAAAATCAAACATTTCTAACAACAGCAACCTAGAATCCTAAGATTCTACTTAGGAGTAGATATTTGGTTGCCTAAATTTAGTGGGTACATACATTGCTTTGCACTAAAGCACTAAGTGAAAATAGCACAAAAAGTCCAGTCATCTTTATGCAACATTCAGAAGAGATAATATCACTCATTTATTTTATTCTGTTATTTTAGGACTATTCATTACTACTTTTTATACAGCCTGATTTACCTGCAAACAACAGCTTCCCTGCGCAAGAAGGCAGTATCTTGTCCCCAAATCCTGTCACATAGCTCATGATAGAGTTCCGTATACTTTATTTAGCAGCAATCCTAAAGCTGAATCCTACAGCTGAAAGCTTAAACCACACAACTGTAAAATATATTGTTAGGAGGGTAATACACAATATTGCCAAACTGCTAAATCAATCCACCTTTTTCAGACCCTCTGTTAAAAATCCATCCAAAAGCCTTTTTAAGAGGTATGAGGGCAAAAGAGGGATGTTTCCATTCACAGGCACAAAGTAATACAACAGTAAAAAGCAGAAAGAGAATCTATTTCTGATCATTATTGCTATGAGAAGTTAGGGCCTTTACAGTTATGACACTGAGGCTGAAACACACAGCTAATAGCAACGAGCAGAAATAAAAATGGCACTTTAATGCTTTTAATAAAAAAAAAAGAAAATTGGGAGGATCAGCTTCCGCTTTCCAATTGGTTATTGTTCTTATTACAGTATAAGAGCGTCTATGTACTTTTTGTGCTCCTTTTAATAAAATGGTCCAGAGCAGCATCTTGTGTTGTACAGGCTTATCCCTTTTGCACAGACAAGAAAGTAAAAGGCGTTCATAAAATGCAGATATAGTGTGTTCACTGAAGCACTGTTGGGCAACAAATCCAGCTACGCTACAGAGCAATTTAGCACTGCAGTCACATTCAGTATTAAAAACATTAAAAAATTCTTGGTTTTCAACTTACAGAAACAATTCCTTGATATGCAAAAGTAGTACAGCATAAATTATGCATTTGTTTTTTCATATGCTATGGCAGGCAGAAAGAGGAACAGCAAAGATGGGCTCACTTGGTGCCACGAGGCCTGGAGGATTCTATACTTTCTGTTCCAAATATGGACTGGGGAACAGCAGAAAACCAATTAATATATTCCCAAAGTCTTCACCGCGTGAGATCCCTGCCTTGGCTGAGTCAGTCTGCACACAACTTCCGTTCTCCACAGCTTTGGAGAGAGCTCAGAAGCACCATGCAGCAAAAACAAACACTCCACAAGGATTGCAAGTTTGTCTCCGCGGCTCCCGGAGGTAAGCGGTTTACAGGCTGAAGCATGAGCTTTCATCAGAAGTAATTAATAGTAGAATATAATTATCTAACTTATTTAAAAGCTATACACATGACTGAATTCGATCTTCTGCAACCAGGAATACCAGAGATTGACTAGAGGTATTTTAAATTAGATGTATAAATGTGTCATTTTGTCACAGTGTCTATTACAGTCCATATTAGAACAAGTTATACGGAGGGTCTGAGCAGTTTGCTTTATTTTTCTTCCATAATTGTAAGTAATAAGAATCCAGGGATCTCTTATGTTTTGGAATCAAATTAGCTTTTTGCAATCTGAAATACAAAAATTGGATCTTTAGTGGAGAGAGATGATAAACTGGATACAGTGTAATAACTGCCAGAGATCACACACAACAGCCAATTGTTATATTCCATCCATTCTATCCTGGAACCTCTTTGTTTGTTCGCTTGTTTGAAATGCAAATACTATAGTACCTTGCCAGGTAACTTCATCAATGTATCGAAATGAAGTTACAGAAACATTACTCTCCGCATCAGCAGCATACTAACTGTTCATTCCTACCCTGTGCTGCTTTTTATGTGCACAAGTTCTCTTTCAGATATTCCTCAGCCCCCAACACTTTCCAATTCACAGCTATTTGGCTGCACAAACCATTTCACCACCAGAGCTGAAGGATGGGGACAGCCCGGGTTACACGAAGGCTCCTTTAAATCAGTGGCAGTGGCACAAAGAAGGCAATAGCCTGGGTGAATTCGTGTTACTCACCATGGCCACAGATATGAATATATACATATTTCAGTACTAACTCTTTAACTAAACATTCATGTGACAATTCCAAGTCCTGTAGGCCTAAGCGCTAATTCCTAGAGGTCCAGGAGCTAACGGCCTCTCTTCCCGTTTCCCTGGGCTCCTTGGTGGCGCCCCGCGGCCGCGCCGCTGCCCGGCTGGAGGGGGAAGGGGCTGCTCGGGGCGGGCAGACAGGCCGTGATTGCGGCCGGCGCGGCCTGGCCGCGCT
>VZSV01000065.1:2161975-2184559 GCA_013398735.1 Nothocercus julius | reverse complement strand
TTTTTTTGCTCCCTTTTTTACATTTCTTCTATAAAGCATACCTTTGTAGATGAGCTCTTAAACCAGTTTCTCTGCACTTTCTTGAAAGAAGAGGGAAAAAAGAAGATTCCAGCTTAATAAGCTGAGACTTTCAAAGCCATCTAAAGGCATGAAGAGCACAACCTCTCCGCTGGAATCTAACTACTCACAGAAATCCCATCCTTCAGGTAGAAAGAAATGTTTTTTTAGAAATAACCCAAAGTAAGATTTTTTTTAAAACATTTAAACTACTGGTTGAGCTTGTGAGACCCATGGCACCTGAACAATTTTTGCTGCTCAATTTTTAATACCACCTCTGAATAATTTTAAAATTTCAAAGAAGTATTTTAGTAATAAAGACTACAACCTGGTCAAATATTAGAGACCATATTAGAAATCTGTGAGGATTACAAGAGTGTGGCTGAATAATGCACGGGGAAGGTTTGGAGAGAACTTTGCTTCCTCTGTTATTTATCCTTTTTTTACATTTATTTTCTTTTCAACTAGTTTTCTTCTTTTTAACTGTTAGAACTCATTTAACAGAAGGAAACGTCTTGGTGCTTTGAGGAAGAAATGGAGGGAGTAGAAGAGAATAAACCAGGCCTCAGGGAAGGGGAACGGGGAGCTAGAGAGCCTCATTCAGCTGCTTTAATGTCTGCAGTAGCAGACAATAAGGACGCGTTTGCAACTGAACTAAAAGATGCAGTGATTCCCAAACTTCATGGGCAGAATTATAATAAAGTTAATAGTTTACTTCTGGTGTTCAGGTGGGAAAACCATCTCCCTAGAATGAGAACCCATCCCTGCTTTTCTTACCATTGTTTTCACAAACACACGAATAAACTCAGCATAAAATACATCTTTCAAAAATAATTGTCAAGGCATACAGGAATTCATATATGTATATCCCTGTGGTTATTTTGAGAAATAATTCTTTTTTTCTTTGATTGTGTTTATAGATAACTAGCTCTTTCTTTTCGGTATCTGTATGCCTATCTCCTCATATTTCTAAAGCACTGCATTCCTTTCAGCCTGTTTTTTAAAAAGCCAGCACAATTTAATTTGGGAAAGTCTCCGTTGGAGCACACGCATAACGAACAGAGCCATATGTGGAGGACACTACCAGCCAGTGTCTGCAGAAAAAACTCAACTCAGCTTAATGCAACGAAGAGCAAGGAAGGTGATTAAGGGAAAGACTAAGTGAGCTGGGCCTGTTGAGCCTGGAGAAGAGAAGACTGAGAGGGGATCTGATCAACAAGTACCTAACGGGTGAATGTAGGGAGGAGGGGGCCAAACTCTTCTCGGCGGTGGCCAGTGACAGGACAAGGACAAGGGGTGATGGGCACAAGTCGAAACACAGGAAGTTCCATCTCCATGTGAGGAAGAACTTCTTTCCTGTGATGGTGACGGAGCCCTGGCACAGGCTGCCAGGAGAGGAAACAAACTGGAAAAGATCTTCTCCTGGTTCTCTGTTATACGACTTTTTTTTTTTTTTTTTTTTTTTTTTCTCCCAAGATACTCAATAAACACTTTGGATCTCTAGAGGTGCTTTCCAGCCTTAACCCTTCTGCGATTCTGTAATGCAGCCACTGATCTTTTGTGATCTGAAGACTTGAATTCACTGCTAAGCTACCCGGAAGCGGAGCGGTGTGCTCTTCCGGCAGCCTCTCCTCCGTGGGGCACAGTGGCAGGGCGAGAGGCCTGGGTGAAAAGACTCTGCTTGTTTCGTCTCCCATGACCTAAAGGGAATGGTCACTTCCCTGTCATGTACTGCACAAAACCGTGAAATGAATTGGCCAGGTTTCATTTTTCTTCTCCAGCTATATCTAGAGCATCCAAGATGTAGACTCAGTAAAGTTTACCTATTTAAATACAGCTTTGGCTTTTTACAGAAAACAAAATAAAACTATAGTAAGTTCATATCTTCAAAAGTTATCAGAGTATTTAGAACTTCTTCTATCACCAAATGCAGGGATGCAATACTGTTTAAGATCATTAAAAAGGCACAAGTCTAGTCCACAAGAAGACACCACCACCACCAAACATACCACTTCTGGTCAGCTGCTGACACCGTGTGTTGGTGATCCAGCTTCAGAAACTAAGGCGTCCACTCCACGTGTCCCCCGAACCCTTGTTTCAGGACACGCGTTAGATGGAGTTCCAGAGAACAAGGCTGCCCAAAGGGAGCCGTGGGTTCCTCCGTTCAGAGCAGAAGCACTCCCAGTTACGTTGCTTCCCTGGCGGAAAGGGCTAACACCCTGCTTGCTGACATGAAGAACCGACGGCACGCTTCTCCAGGGATGTTTGCATTGCAGCGGGGGAGAGAAATGAAAAACCTTTTCTGCTACGGTGATAAACCATTCAGCTCCCTGTCTTCCTCCCTTCTCAGCAGGCAAGAGCAAAGCAGGGCTCCACTCTGACCAGGCCTCGGAGATAGCGCCATTTCTCAGCAGAGAGGAACGACTAAAACCATTCCCTTTGGGCACAAAACAAGAGGCAATCACAATTCCTTTTTACCAGGGCACAAAAAAGCAAGCAAAGCAAATGTCCCATCACAGCTCTGGCACCTTAACTTCAGCAGACACACGCCACAGGTTCCAAACTCCACAGGAAAGGAAGCTGAACTGCTTTCTACTGGGTTGAGCGCAGCAACCCTCCATTTCCTTGCTTCTCCATGAGCAAGAAGGTTCCTCCACCTCCTTATCGCTGAACAACATCCACTGAGAAGAACTCAAAATTAAACCATAACCATTTGTACAAAATTCTTCACCAAGTAGCTGACTGCAACAGCCTGAGACAGCGACCATCCCTGGAGCTCTGCAAGCATCACCCCAGCTGGCGAAGCGCTGGTGACGTGGAACCTTAAATCCAGTGCTATCAAATGGCTGACCAGGATGGATCTGCAGAAGAACGAATTTAATGTGTCTCTCTTGCCACAAAATCAAAGAGAGCTGACCTTTGTCAAGTATTTGTCCTCACTTTTGCTGCTGTTAAAATAATTACTTGTTATTCTCCTACAGATAAAAAGTCACACATCTTTTCAAGAGCTATAAATCAGCTCCATTTAGTCCTTCTTGTGTCATATGATAAACAAAGGTTTACAAAAAAATAGTACAGGCATCTTTAGATCTTTCTAACAATGATCTACATCAGCACATAATTTAATTATCAGAAACTAGCAGAGTAGAAAATATTTCCTGAAAAACACTAGGCGTAGATTCGGTGGTATACACCATACAAATAAAAACAGGATACCATTAAATTCATTCAAATGTATTTAAATCATTAGTTACTAGGTGGACATTGAAATTAAAATTAATGAAGTCCTACATAAGGTATTCAAAAGTACTTTAGATCTGGTCATCATAGTCCAAGAAAGTCGACGTTGTGAAGCTATATTTGAAAAGGGAAAGGAAGTATCGAACTACTTAATGAGGTCAAAACCTTTTGAATAGAATGTAAAATTGTTTGGGCTTTAAGGGTTTGCAGGAATCATAGCTGGGAGATACAGCTGCTACATCTCTGTATATTAAGCAATACTCACCACAGAGTATGAAAAAGACTGGCAAAAGCCGTAACAATATAGCTGCAGCTGAAAGGTAGGTCCCATGAACAAGACCAACAAGTACCTGCAAGTCTCAGGAGACTGTTTCAAAGCAAATCTAAGTTTATACTTCATTATTCCATTATTCTGCTGGGGAAAAAAAAAAAAAAAAAAGCTTCCTATCATTTTAAATCTAAGTATACTTCAAAAGCGGTAGCTAAAGACAGTTTTTAATGAAAGATCAAATCTCATGTCAGATCAAATATTTAACTGCAATCTGGGTCATATCTTTGTGGCACAATAAGGACTTATGGCAAAATGACAATTTATGGGAGGACTGCAGGAATACCGATATTATCAAGAACTAAAATATCCCGTTGACCTCAATATTCTGCCTGTGAACCAAATCAGACTTGAAAAGGCCAATTTGGTTAGTTAAAGGCCAAGTTATTAATGATAAATGTTTCTTACAAAGTTGTCCTCTAGCCTCCTAATTTAATCCTACTGCAAAATGACAGGAAGAACCACCAAGCTCAACTACCTTTATCCTTGCAGGACAAGGATACCCTATAAATATATAAAACTTGTGAGAAAAAGAATGATACTTAAGCATAGACCTGTTGTGGAAAAAACAGCAGAGAAATATAAATATTTTGTTTTGGTTATAATGTTTGTAATTGTGAATTACAATTCAACAGAAGGTTTAAAAAATAAAACAGCAGTGTGGCTTTGAAAACTTAGACTTGTGCCAGCCAGAAAAGGGACTCTGTCAGTTTATCAGAACTCCCTACCTTTTTACTTCTTCTATGAAACAAAACGGTGTTAAAATTAATATATTTTTGCATTTTACTTTTAATGAAATTCCATTATCCAAAGCTAAAACTATTTCCGCAAGCAGCTGTGCTATGGAGCTTGATAAATAATTGAGTTTAGCTTTGACACTTCTCCTCCTCAGCCTCTAGCACATCTGCTCTACTGCCAGAAGAGAGATCCAAGGGCAGATATGAGATGAAGTAGCTTGTAATAATGAAGCAGAAAATATAAGAAAGAAAGTAATGAAAACCAGTAGCTATATCACCAACATCCGGGAAAGAAAAAAAAAAATGCTCGTAACTAATGATTTCAAATGTTTAACACTGTACCTTGAATCTACCAGATGACCCTAGTGTTCACCTAGTTACAGAGGGGACTCTGTAAGCAATCTCACCTGTAACTGTAAAGCAGTAATCCATCTGATTTGGAATACATAAAATGAGACCACTTAAAAGCAATCCAAAGGTGCTTTCGAAAATAGGTTTAGAAAACGTGATCCAATTGCAGTGTTCTTCAGATTTGCTGAGATACCTGCCCCTATAAAATATGTGGTATTATATATCTGGTAATGCTTAGTACCTGAATTAAAAACTTAAGAGAGCTCATCTCCAATTCCTTCGGCAGAAACGTGCATCCTTCACGAGCAAGCCACTTCCCTTGACAACGGGTGCTCCACTACGGGAGCATCATTCACATTTCTTTTCCTCTGAACTTGGCAGTACATGAACACGCTTAGAGAGCAAAATGTTTGCTTACTAGATCTATTAAGCAAAGAACCCGACTTCATTAATCTGCAAGTTAGTTACTTGCTAACTGCAAGTGTAAGAAGACAAATGACCTTTTCCTGTGATTTTGAGATAAATCCAGCTATCATTAAAAAGCTCTTTAAACAAGTTTCAGCTGTATAGTACATTAAATAGCACTTTAATGCAATAGCAGCAATGAAGGCAGTGAAAGATGGCATTCTGGGGTCAGAATATGATGTCAAAATGCCAACAATAATTTGAAATAGATACTTATATTTCAATAAGATATATAACCTTTTCCCTTACTATGAGATTGCAACTTTTCTCTGTAATCAGTGGTGCTTTGCTCATATATTTCAACTTTTCAAAATGCTCAAAGTCTACAACTAACAAGAGTACACTCCAAAATGATGGTAAATCTGCCTGTTCTTAGTAGATGCTTATACATCCAACTGTAAGACATGTCATTTCAGACTTAAATTATCAGCAGGATTTTCAAACAAATCAGATCAAACCTTGAAAAAGCTTTAAGAAAATGACAATGTATTTGATGAGAAACAAATTTCAAAGAAGCAGGTCAAAGAAATAAGATTCCTGGCTTGGGAAACAGACCTACGCACTCATATTTCGAACAAATATCTGTGTAGTATCACAGCGGGCGAGGTAGTAAGGGTCTGTACCCACAAGACTCAATTTTTTATACTCTCCTTTGCAAATCTCTTTGCTTGAGCTCTTAGGCTGAGTATCCCTTCAGTTCAGGGGGTCTTCAGAGATGCCTGCTCGCTGAAGTTTTCTGCAGGAATTCAACCACAGTTTTAACATATTCTGGCACTTGTGCTTATATCTTCTGAAGCATAAATAGAACAGGCATCTGAAAACAACTGAAAAAACACATTTTGCATATTAAATACCTAAGGTAAAAATTACCAATTCATCCTAGGCTTCATCATCTCTCCACCTCTCTGCCTCAGACTTACATACACAGGCTACTCTTAAAAAAGCTCCATTTGTTTCAAATTATCCTACAGGCTCCAGTCAGGCTTCTTTCTCATCTTTACTTGTGCCACTGCTAGGAGAATTTTTTCCAATTTATGGAAGCTTTTAACACCATTTCTCTTTTTTTTTTCTTTTCTTTTTTTTTTTTTTTTTTTCTTAGAAACTAAGGATACGCTTTCTAAATGTGCAATACAATATTTTATTCGCATTATTCAGAAGTGCACAGGCATGACACATACGTCTAACCTGAACACCCTTACCTCGTTTTCAGCACACCAGGGGCCTTTTGCCATGAAGACTGTTGTGTGCATATGGTGGTTATGTTTTGCTTGTGAATCTAATTACCTAAGACCATCCAGCTTGCAGGAAATTGAAAATGGATAATAAATCTTCCCATTGTTTACCCTCTAACAAGGCCTCACACATTATTCTCATCTTTTTGCCGGCGTTATTAAGTCATTTTCTAGAAAAGAAAAACAACCTTAGAAGGAAGGCTCTCCATTCTTAGTCTACTAAAATTTAAAGGATCTAAGAACTTCTGTCGCAAGCATACTTGTCATTTTTGTTGACTACAATTCTAAGGACAAGTACAAACAGAAACCTAAATACATGCCAAAAGTTTAGAAAAATCTTTATCTCATAAGATGCTAATTTAATGCTTTATTAGCTCATCCCATTTAAGGTTACAAGGAAGCAAAACTGTTTTAATAATGTGTTGATCTAATTTAATTCCATAATGCGACATTATTTCTACCCAGGAGGCAAAATCAGAGACTTGAATTTCTGTGTAAAAGAAACACACTTTGGCTTCACTTAACCTATAAGCCAGAAAAGTTCTGTTTCACATATAGTGAGCTACAAAATGATGACAACGCGGTCTTCTGAAATGGCAACTGTGCCCCACCGCATCCGAGACCAAGCACACAGGGAATTAAGAAGACGCTTCCCGCATTCTGCAGTATCAGACTCTTCCACAGCCGATTCTGAGCATTGCAGCTCTAAGCCCATTTGCTTCATGTAAACGGCAACAATCAGTCTCCTCTCATCTTTAATATAACCGCTACCAGGGACCGAACGGCCGGGTATAGCTCGGAGGGCCTCTTTCCCACACCATAGAAGCTCAGACCGGGGTGTTTTGCGCGCTCACCTTCGCAAGGAGCCAAGCAGCTTCTGATCAACATTCTGTGTAACCAAGACCTAAAAAGAGGGTAATCATGCAGAAACTTTGCAGCAGGATGTTAAGACCACAGCAACAGTTTCTGGATTCAACTTGAGATAGCTAAGTCTATAACAGACCTGGTGAGTGGCATATGAGTTCCACCCATTCCTCTCCATTTTCTAAAGAGCTGCAGGCTGGTCCTTTGGGAATTTATCTTAAAATGAAGTCAGTCACCTATGGACAAGCCTGTTTCTCTCTCACACACGCTCTGTATTTGTGCAGAGTTAGGGGATGGGCATCCCAGCCATGAGATCAATACTATAAAACTGGAGGAGGAATGTGCTGTGAACACCCTTAAAATCCGTGAATTCTTCTAGCTTTAAAGATAATACCGGGAGGTTCTGGGAAGTCTCTGAGTTGAGCAAAGAAGCAGACAACGTGGCAAGGCCTTGCCTACACAAGGGAATTGCACCGATGTAAAAAACTGCTCCAGAAAGCAGCTTAGGAGGCGCTTGCCCCTGGGCTGGCCTCTAAACCAGCGCGTCCTGGGCGAGGGTGCGCCCTCGGAGGACCCCTCGGCCTCCCGCTGCCTCGGCACCGCTCAAACACTTGCTGCGGTGCGGAGCCGGGGCGGTGGGACACCAAAAATAACGGGCCAGGAAAGAGGAAGCCGCACCAGAGTTTCTTTGGGCACACTGGCATCAGGAAGATTGGTTTACAGCTAGCCCAAGAAAGCGAGAAAGTTTGTCATGTTAGCAGGCAGAACAGAGACCAGAGTCAAAAAGTAACTGGTATTTATTATAAGCAACATGATAACCTGCTGGCAACCAAAACCAAGTGCTGTTGGATTAAATCAAGGATATCGTAGTATCAATTAATTTCTGATCAGTTCTGATCAATTAATTCTAGGGAACTGGGGTAATCTTAAGCCCTTTTGTGCTTCTGTTCACTCTTACCTAGCACAGTGCAAACCAACTATACACTCAGATTTTTTTAACTACCCATTTTTATCTGGATCTTATTTTCTGTAGGATCTGTTACAGGTAGGTCAGAACAGACATAATTTTTCAGCTCCTTATATTTCCTTAGTCCCATGATCTCCAATGCAGTTACAGGTTGTGAGAGGAAATCCACTGACGGATGTAGCTTAACCTTCTTCGGAAAGGCAGTATTGAAACTAGTGTTGAAAATTTGAAACTAGTTATGTAAGATATTTCTGGACTTTAGTAGAATTACACAAATTCTGTGTAATTTTGGCAAAATTACAAGCCAAGGTAAGCTATACATACACCCAACGCCTAACCGTACAGCGCTGGACAGGTTGCAATAGCTCTTTTTCCCCAAGGTTCCTTTGAATGAGTCCCCTGTCCACTTTAACTGCTAGTAGTGAGTTGCACGAAGAGGCAGGTGCTGAGAAAGCAAACGCAAGGCAGGTCACACAGAAGCACTAAAACCAAAAGGATGCCAGGAGGGCACCTCATCTTTCATTTGGATGTTGTGGGTTCTTCTCGTGAAGAGAGCAAAGAGCCCAAACGCCTTCCTAGAAAGCTGCTAGCGAGCTGGTATTTGGTGGTACAGCCTGTAACTCCTGCAGAACTGAAAGCGTAAACAGCAAGTACCTGGAAAGATAAAACCTTTGTGCTACAGCTAAATGGAAATGAGAAAGGAACTGAAGCTTTCTTTCAATTAAATTGCACTTACATGTTTTCATGTTACCTCTGAGGACTGGAAACACAAGCCACTTGAACGTGCCCCCAGTGGAGCCACAGCATTCCTGCCTTCTACCTCCCCAATTAAGTCTTTGTCATGCGCTGATTTATGCACAGATGCAGCAGCAGGACAGATCCTGCTACGTGCTTATTAAAAACTTACAAATGCACTTTCCTGCAGACTTCTAAGACAGCACTATTTAAAACACTATTTTAAACAACAACATTTGCATTTGAAGTGACACTTCCCTGCCATCTTTTTATTACAGCTTTTGTTGTTTGCCGCAGTACGTATATTTAGTCTTTTTAAAATAAAATTTGTGTAAAATTATAACTGCAGCGCATTGCAACAACGCCAACAACAAAAAAAAATCTTCAGAAAATTTTTCCCAAGTTTTGTTGCTGGTATTCGTTTCAGAAAGATGCAGCCCATGACTGTAATAGTGACATGCAAAATAGTACACACTGCGGCAATACAGATCATTCAGATGTTCAGTTACCTTGCCTGGACTGGCACTTTTCTACACACAACACTGCCAACACACTTCCCGTTCTCCACAGGCCATTCCGTGCTCAATAACCTTTCTGGCTTCTGCACTTTAAAGGATGAAAATATAAAAATAAAAATATCCACGGAAGGACAAGATGAGATTAAGCCTGTCACCGGTCATACAGAGTTCAGGTGTCCACAGTCACATCAGGAATGCAGATCAGGCAGGGGAGGACCCGGCGGGCAGGGAGGCGTCGGAGCCTCCTGCTCCTCTGAAGTTCCGGCTCAGCTACACTGCTGGAGGGCAACTTTAAATTAGGCCATGAGGAGCAGAAATCCAAGCACAGTCAATTTTGGGATGGCATTCCTAAGTCCCTTTCCAGTGGAAAGGGTTTCCACACTTACACCTTATTTCTACACAAACTACTCCTCTATATTACGTAATATATATATTAGTATATTGCAAGGCTTTCCATAAGCTTCTCTTATAAAGAGAGCGATACACAGGGAGACTCTTGAGAAAATCTCCAGATTTTTTGCTGTATATTATATAAGCAGTGTAAGTTGAATTGAACTAGCATCGTGCAATCGTTTCTACTTTATGACATTGCAACGACAGGGACAGGTTAGAGTAGACGGGAGGCGCCTTTTGCTCACAGGCTGAAGCAAAGGAGTCATCCCTCACAACCAGGAGACTCGCTCCAAACATTAAGAACATAAGAAGCCATTAAGAACATAAGAAGCCATTAAGAACATAAGAAGCCAAGAAGCCAAACATTAAGAAGCCATAGTAAACTACTGTGCGACAGCAAAACAAAGCTCACTCCTGCACTAGGGAAGATTAGCCCCACGAAGGAAAGCCTCCGAGGAGACTAATCCTGCCTCCAATGGTTACCGGCTCTGCGGTATCGCTGTTGCAGCTGCCCTGAAAGGCAGCAACGGCAGCGCCCGCCGGCTGCCCCCAGCGGCCTGGCGAGTGGGAATGTGTTTGCGGAAAGGTCTTGGACAATGCAAAGTTGTAAGCCTTTGTATGGATATTTTGCCTCCCAATCCACTGGAGTATATTAAAAGTAATTTCACAATCGTCAAGTGCAACCTCTACCTACATGATGTATTTCATGAACGACGGCCTTCCCTCCTGCAAATTGCAAAGATGAGAGAACAGCTCAGCAAGGACATTCTCTAGTGAACACTGCTTGTATGCAAACAATAAAAAATCAGCTGTTGAATTTGATCAAAATATTTCTTCTAAGTGCAGCTCATCTGTTTTGCCTTGCTGTTACACAGCTGCATTAACACCTACTTGATTTTTGGAATTTGACTCTTCCTAATACCTACTGGCAGAACCAAATTGAAAAAGCAGTATTAGTAAATAACAGCTTGGAAAACCAGCTTCTCTTTCTAGTGAGCTTTTTTTCTCCTTTTTCTACAATGGAAAAAAAAATCTAGGCAAGAAAGTAATATTACCCAGGTTAAACAGTGACTGTTTCAAAAGAATGTTTTTTACTTAATTAATTACTGATGCACTTGAAGGAGCTCTTCCCTTTCTAAATTGAAGGTCCCTAATACATGGGACAGCTTTAGGGACAGTTAGGGCAGTCGCTCATACCTACAGCAGAGACTATAAAGAGCCTTTTAAGCTATGTATCAGTATACATATAACGTATCTCGTAGAGCATGACGTATGGTCGTAGAGCAACAAAGATGATTAAGGGACTTGAACAGCTCTCTTATGAGGAAAGACTAAGCGAGCGGGGCCTGTTTAGCCTGGAGAAGACCGAGAGGGGATCTGATGAATACGTACAAATGCCCGAAGGGAGGATGTAAAGAGGTTGGGGCCAAACTCTTCTTGGTGGTGGCCAGTGACAGGACAAGGGGTAATGGGCACAAGTTGAAACACAGGCAGTTCCATCTCCATGTGAGGAAGAACTTCTTTCCTGTGAGGGTGACAGAGCCCTGGAAGAGGCTGCCCAGAGAGGCTGTGCAGGCTCCTTCTCTGGAGATCTTCCCAACCCGCCTGGGTGCCGCCCTGTGCCCCGTGCTCTGGGTGTCCCTGCTGGAGCAGGGGGGTTGGACTGGGTGATCTCTAGAGGTCCCTTCCAACCTCATACACTCTGGGATTCTGGTCTGAGAAAGGAAAGGAAGAAAGGACCAAGGAAATGTGTTCATAAGAGTAGCCTGGTGGCAGCTCTCCCTTTAGTTACTTTCTGGATGACAGATAGTTGATGTATTTCATGAAGCTTCATTCTGAACAAGTCTCAGTTTGATTCTGCACATATTGGAAAAAGATCTTTTCCTGGTTCTCTGTTATATGACTTTTTTTTTTTTTTTTTTTCTCCGAAGATACTCAATAAACACTTCGGATTATCTTAAACATGTTTTCTTGTTTTCCTTACACAAAGCGTCCTCATTTTCTTCTACACACATTTCTTTAGTATATAATAAACAAACAAAGGAACATGATCGAAATTAATGCCTGTGGTGCAAGACATCAAATACAAAAATAGTTGCTTGGCAACCAGCATGAGAAACGAGAGCTTCTGCCTTCACAGAGAGCCATGTGAGTGGCACGAGCACCACTCCCAACCGCTTGGAAAGGAAGGGGTGAGGGAAAGGACTGCTGGGAGTTTTCTTCTTTTAATTAAATTTGATTCCGCAGCTTTTGTAATTTCTATAGTTTTCACACAAATGCACAGGAGTCAGAAAGCAATGAATCTGAATTTTAGCTGTATTTGCTTCCCTCTATAAGCCAACAGTATTGTCTTTAATCAGCAAGTCAAGTTTTATTTAGAACTGCCACATTTTTTTTCATATCATCTTTGAAAGCATCCCAAGAGGTGTAAATGAATACTCATTTCCATCCATACCCTTCTTAAGGATTAATGAATTAGACATCTGCAGCTACTTTCCTAAGGAACAATCTATAAAAATCCTGTCAGTTTGGAACAATTCATCAGATCTTTTTATACTGCCAATACATTCATCACGAAAAAAAAAAAAAAGGGTTTTCAGTATAACATCCGTGCAATTCTTCTTATGCAAAAATGATACCAGTCCCCAATCATCTGGAGTAACTGCAGAAATACGCTCAAGATTTCTCTTAGAAATATTTGAGGGTTTTAAATAATGTTGTTATATATGCCAATATTAAAGAGAAGTACCAACTCTGATTCAGCAAGTCCTCGTACTGCAGATTCTGGAAAGCTAAGGAAATACTTCTGAGGAAGTATCATTTTATGCTTAAGCTGTTGTTAGACTCTTCCATAAACATTCGTTGTAGGTCACTGTTAGACATGAGATTACACCGACCTGTGCTCTAACCCAGATGGTCATCCTAATGTTCCAAGTAGAAGGAAATTTTTAAAAGCATAAGTCCGCTAGAATAGAGCCCTAGACCAGAGCCACAGGCAACACAAGCATGCCCTTCATCAAAAAAAAAAAAATTATATGAGCACATTACAGGAGCACATAATCTGCCTGTTAATTATATACGGTGTTGTTTCTCTGAATCCATTTGCCCAACACCACTTCCAGCTGTGTCACGTTGTTCAGACAGTAATGCGTTCCTACTGACAAGGAGATGCCTATTAGCGTCACCAGCAGCCAAGTGCACTGCTCCGCTCCCTCCCGGCGCACTAACACATCTCCGGCAACACACAGTCACTCAGGCCATTCATTTGACCCTTCAAGTAATAGCAGCCAGTGGAGAATCTTTGCATATTCTCTCAAGAAGATTGCTGTTGGGGTAGATTTATCTCTAGCTGATGCAGTCAATAGGATTGATTTGTGCCAGTTTCAGGAAAAACAAAGCTGTTGAAGGAGTTGCCATAGGATGTCCACAATTCAGGATGTTCCTCCAACATATAGTGTGACCAGACTGGGGCAGATGTGGAAAAGGACAAATATCATCAAGAGAGGAAGCATTTTAATGCCTGCTGAAGAGTAATCAGCGTGTGCTACTACTCATGGTTTTGGTAGTTTGGGATTTGTGGTTTGCAATGATTTCAAACTCCTGATGAGGAGGGAAAAAAAAAAAGATCAAAGAATATATTTTTACCCTTTTTTACTCTTTACAAGTGACATTACCCTAATTCCATCTTCAGTAAGCTGAAGTCTCTATTCTTTTGAAGACGGAGACATCTAACTTGCAAATTCCACCAGAACGTGTGGGATCAAGGCAGAGGAATTAACACTGATGCATGCTTTCCTTTTTTTTTTTCTTTTTTCTTCCTGGCTGTGCAGAAGTCTTAAAATTAATTTCTATCACAGAGTAACAAAGTAATAAAAATCTGTAGCTAGTTATTCATCTGATTTTGGTTTACTAATAAATATTACTCCAGATTATAACATACTGGACCTATAGAGGACCTACAGATCCTTCTAACGCAGCCATTATATACACTTTATATATTCATTATCATGCATTAATTACTTCTACAAGCTATTTTGACAACAACAATGAAGGATTCAATAAATGTTAACATCTGGTTTCTTAAAATAATTGACACAAGGACAGAAAAATCCAATCTTTTCTAAGTCAGGGATGTATGACAACTACTGATGCAGTTTGAGTGACATGAAATTCCTTGGGGAAAAAAAAATAACATCTCCCTGTTTTGGGTATCACAAAGCTTTGTTATATTTGGACAAGGCATAAAACTTCAGCATAAATAAGTACAGGGGTTGATGGATTTTCACTCCATTCGAGTGTCCGATTTCTTTGCCAAGGTAAGCAGGGCCCACTCCTGACACGCCTCTCAGCTTCATTCCACGGTGCTCTGGCACACACAGTCCTCAGACTTCCAACAGCCGCTATGTCAAAGGAAGCCCGTGACACCGATTCTTGAAACAGGAGTGGACATACAGCTGCAATTCACTTCGTAGAAAGAGTAACTGCCAAAGGTATCAACATTCTCTGAGCTAAGTGGAAAGCTCTTTTTGTTCTGTTGTTCGGCAAATTCTGTTTTGCTCAGTATGTCAGCACTTAACTTTTATTATCACAAATATATGTTAATCAAGTTATTGATCTTGCTATCTTTGGAAAAAGATCCAAGTTTACGTTTGTTCTATTTTTAAATTCTTGGAACACAGTCTGTAGAATGACGGGCTAAACAGAAAATGTGGTACTTTATGAGACAGTCTTACTGTTTGTTAACTATACTATCCCTATAGTATAGTTACCCTAAAATAAAACCTTCCCAGCAAAATTTTTCACTAGGCCTAATTATTTACACTTGCATCTTATTTACAGCTATTTCATGCCATAAGAGCACTTAATGCAGTTGCTTAGAGCGGCAGAAGCTTAGTTTGCATTTATGAGACATCAGGATCGCTCGCAGCGACACGCAGACCACGGAGCAGCAAGACACGGGAACCGTGGCAGCCACGGGCCGCACTGCCAGTGTCACTCACTGCGAAACCCCCGTCCTAAAACTGGGGAATCTCGGGGCATTGTTCCATAGACACTCATCAATGCTCAAACTTTTCAAGCATACTTTGTGGAAATGTAGGATAGCACTGAGATTTTAAAAATCTTTAACAGTTTGGCTCAAAATTTAAGTATCGCAGGAGAAAATCTTTAGCACTCTCCCTGAGAAGATGGGCTAATCATAAACACCATGCCGCTTCTAAATTTAAAGCATTTATCCTGACCCTAAAATGAGAACTGACTTATTTAAGCGGCCAGGTGAAATGTAATAGTGTATTTCAAGGGAAATAAAGTATTATTATAGAATAACTCCTTTTTTGTCTCTACACTTTCTCTAACCGCATGATCAAAACACACCATTCGGGCACTGTACAGCAGCTTTTGTACAAGTAACCTTTCAAGAAGGTCCGTTACGAGATTGCAGGAGCGTGGTCAGGGATGTTCCCACGAGCACGTGCTCCGCGTGGCCCCGGCGCGCGCGGGGCCTTGCTCGGAGCCGTCACCGGCAGCCCAGCCCCGCACGCGGGCGCCGGGGCGCAAAGCGAGGCCAGCGCGAGGCTGAACCGCCCGGCCCCGCTCCTGCCCCTATCCCTGCTTGCAGGGCCAACGCTCGCGCTGCCGGGAACGCACGAAGGGGTAGCTCACCCCGATCCGAACCCGGCAGACTCCTGTTTCTACTAGTATCTTCCTATAGGTCCTGTGCTTTTGAAAAACACACCATGACTTCGAAAAATCAAGGTTTTCATGTGCATTATTCACAACTAACTAACATGCCAAGCAATCTTTACCAGCAGCTGTGCAGTTGCAAGCGAAGCAGGAAAATCCCAAGCCAAGGAAACAGGAAGGCAGGGAACAGACCCCTTCTCCAGCTCCCATGGCACTGTTAGGAACAACATGCAGACTGCAACAGTCTAATGCTTTAAACCATAGCAAGCCAGCGCCCTGTTAAACACAACTTGCTCTGTAAACCAGGTAGAACGTTCTGTTTAATACTATATTTAATATATATTAGCCAACAGGTATTTTTTAAAAAATAACCACTATCATAGCCTAGGTAAGCCAACAAGCCGAACCGTCATGGCCTAAAGCCAATAAACAGACCAAATTCTTAAAGAGATCTTCAAAAGTCGGAAGTTAATCTGCCCTTATTCTAACTGCATTTTTAGCCGGAAGGATTCTTTACAAACACTCTTGGCAAATATAATTCTATTACTGGAAGATAACAGCCCAAGTACATTTTCCGTTAGACTTACTCATCCTTCTATCCTCAAACCTCTCAGCCTCTGGAAAACGCTAAAAAGAAGCAAAAGGAAGCAGCTGCAAATTGGGATTTTTTTTTTTTAAGCTTAAGAGGTTGGTTTGGGTAATATGAGATTTATATTTTCCTAAATCTTTCCTCTGGGAGAAGTTAAACAAGGACTAAAACCTTCTACTACCCGTGACAATGAATTACTTTTGGGTCCTGAAAAAATGCTCGAGGAAATTCAGTAGGTGTCTTTCTAGTTACTGCAAATGGGAGTCATAATTAATGTGCAGTTCTTTGAAAATAACCAACTTTCAAATGGCCTTTTAGAAATGCATATATTTTAGCTGTAGTTTGAATGCATAGTTATAAAAAATAAAAAGCCTATAATTATGCTAGAAGTGAATAGAATGTAGGCAATATAGGGTAAACAAAGTATTATGAAATGGAACATAATGTCCCTAATGCTAAGACTTTTTAAAACTTCATGATTAAAAATATTTATAACAAACTACTCCTCCCATACAAAAAAAAAAAAAAAAAAGGAAAAAAAAGTTCTTTTCCTGTCTATACAACTTTCCCACCAAAGAAGAAATAATAGTAAGAAAAAAAACAGTGCGATAATGGCAAGGCAATCTGCAACAGTACTAGAAAGAGTTCAGATGGAAACGATCCAGCATATTGGCAATTCTGACAAAAAGTGTTCTGCTCACCCCCACGGTTTGATGTATTTTTTTTTAAATAGGATTTAAGATTAAATGTTTTTACAGACTTTTTGTTTTATAATGTGAATCATTACATAAGGGCTGTAAAAGTGTTACATGTAGATGCTTCCAAGTAAAAGAAAATAACCTTTAAAAAATCCTTTTTCCTGCAGAGGTCTACACTTATCTGCTATGACTAGCATTCATGCAGTGAGTCTAACCTGATTAACCACACACGCTCTTCTTGGTCTTACAGTGTTTTTGCAGAAGTTAATTAGGGGCTCGTAACTGGAGAAGAGTTCTTGAAAACTCCCTTACAAGCTTCTGGTAATGGGGTAATGCAGGCAAAAGAAAGGCTTGAAGGAGTCAGAGGCCTGGGGAGAATTACAGTGCTGGAGATTTTCTGAGGGCTGAAATTGCATGAAGTATCACTTGGCCTTTTCATGTATATTCACCGAAGAGCAAACTTGATGAACAAGAGGAAATGGCCTCAAGCTGTGTCAGGGGAGGTTCAGGTTAGATAGCAGGAAGAATTTCTCCATGGAAAGGGTGGTGAAGCTTTGGAACAGGCTGCCCAGGGAAGTGGTGGGGTCATCGCCCCAGGCAGTGTTCAAGCTACCTGTGGATGAGGCGCTTTGGGCCATGGTTTAGCAGGAGTGGGGGTGATGGGGCTACGTTTGGACTCGATGATCTTGAAGGTCTTTTCCAAACATAATGATTCCATGAGAGTCTGTAATTTGAAGAGTTTTGAGCTAATCAAGGTTATGATTTTTAAGCATTTGAGTCCGTACTGCACTACAATGAAACATTTTGAGCAGCGAGGGCAAGAGCGATGTCTTTCAACAGCAAACATAATTCTGCTTGAAGCAACAACACGACCACCTGCTTTAGCCTCCAAAGAGCCAAGGAAGTTGTATTACATATCAGCAATGACCCGCGAGACTTCACTGTGGAAGTTACAAGGGAGACCTATTGCTCCCTTGAATTCAAAGCGCAAGGACACGAAGCGGAGCGGCTGCCGTGTCCTGCAGTGCGCTCGTGCCGCGGCCGCCCTCGCGCTGCCGCGCGCCCTCGCGCTTCGCTCCCCACCACAGCAGGCAGCAAGCCTGAGCTGCGCCGTAGCCACAGAGCCACGGCTGGGCCTGTAGAAGCCCCCTCTACGTGCAACGCAGCGGATGCAGGTATTTCCAGCGTATTTTCATTCCATCTTTCCCCCCACAAAGTATCACGCTGTTTTTCAGTGGTAGAAGGAAGAAAGCCAAGGCAGTGAGAACGGAAGAATCACGCAAACTGTAACCTAACCCTGATGCACAGGCCAGAAGCCACAGCCCCCCGTCACCCGTGCAGCACAGCATAGCTCTTGAAGGGGGTTCATGAGCTGCAATTTCAATAGCTTTACCAGCCACAGCTATTCTACTTTGGTAAGTAACACTTGCAAACACACTTTCCTCATGTTTTTTTGCAAGCACCTGACTGATGCAATTCCCCAGCCATAGTGTTTCTCAATAATCACATCTATCTTATGTATTAAAATATTCAAATAACTGAAAAAGATTTGTGGCTACCTATCTGCTCAGTAAAATCTGCTTGCTTTGTTTTAAATAAGCTTCAGGAAACAAAAACTCCCTACCATGGATTCACTAATAACTTTTATATTTAAATTACACTTTTATTTAAGCAGCTTAAATATTTTAAAGGCAGCCTCTAGCTCGGTGGGTAAATAAAGGAATGCAGCAAAACCCTTTTAAGATGAGACGGGAGGCAGTACAGTCAGCTACATCATTACTTTTTGTGGCCGATTGCTTTCAAAAGCAATCTTTTTTCAAAAAAAAAAAAAAAAAGTCATTTCACAGAGAAGAAACAGAAAAGTTAAGTTTAACATGCTTCTGTTCTTTGTAGGAGAGACGTCAGTGATAAAAATGACAGGTTAATATATTTCTAGTACATTTATTCATGTGCTTATTTTGCAAGCTGTAGAACCAACTGTCAGCTGTTCGATAGAGCTTAGCAGACAGTGGCTTGTGCTAACAGCTAGTGGATTCCAAATGCTCCCCGGATAGAAAAGAAGGTTTTCATATTGTTTAAAAGGGAGAATCTACTAAGGAAATCAAAAATATGGATATTAACATTATCTATAGGATCCAAATTAATATCAAAGCAAATGAAGGATCAGAGCGTTCTGGACGTATCCAGTTTGAAGTGAAACTCCTGAAGCAAAAGTTCCTTCCAGTAAAGGAAGACTAAATTTGTATATTTAATGCTTTGGATTTGTTGCATGGAGGGTGCAAATTGATCACTTTGTGAGCAGAATCTTCTAACTCTGCTCATAATAAATAGTAGATATTTTCCTTGTTGTGAGTTATAAAGAAAACATGATACACCTATTCAATATTCATTCACTTTTAAATTACAATACTCAATGTTAAAAAGCTGTGGTCTTTCATTTTTTCCCTGTGTTCAAAATTAGCACAATAATGTTATTTATTTCACAGAATTATTCCTATAGTTGTTATCTTTACCCGATCATTCCCTCTTGAAGGTATCTCTTTTTAAAGAGAGTGTTATAATTGCCAGTATAATCACTAAAAATTGAAATTCAATGCAATAATGAAAAGAAGTTTGTTTCTTTTCATGTGATGGCTTCCCATTCGCGGCCAGAGATAGGGCAAGAGGAAACGGCCACAAACTGAAACACCAAAAGTTCCACAGGAACTTAAGGAAAAATTTCTTTCCTGTGAGGGTGACAGAGCCCTGGCACAGGCTGCCCAGAGAGGCTGTGCAGGCTCCTTCTCTGGAGATCTTCCAAACCCGCCGCCTGGGTGCCGCCCTGTGCCCCGTGCTCTGGGTGTCCCTGCTGGAGCAGGGGGGTTGGACTAGGTGATCTCTAGAGGTCCCTTCCAACCTCAACCACTCTGGGATTCTGTGATCAAAAACACTAATGTTTCTGATGTAATCTGATGAAATCATTCCATCTGAATATTAAGTATATCAACTTTATGTAAAGCCAGCAAAAGGTATTTAGTAGCTGAAAGCTGCGTTGGAAATATAAAGATGATTCTAAAATTTCTATCTACCCGTAAGCACCAGCCACTTCTGACATTAATTGATTTTGCCTTCAAAAATCGTGAGATTAGCTTTAGCTGGAAAATTACTGTTTTATGGAGGGTGGTGGGAGTGGGATACAGGAAAAAAAAAAAAAAAAAAAGGTGTGTGTGTATGGGAATTTTGAAGGTTCCTGACTTCAGAATTGCCTTTGAAATACAAGAGCTAGACACTGACCTGATGGTTCAAAAGAAATCTCTTCTTTGACTATGGGGCTGAGTCTTAAAATAAAATTCAATTTATTCCACAATAAAATAAGAATATGGGTGGGGGGGGAGGGCGAGCAGCATTCTTTACGATTTATCATCAAGATAGTGGAGAGTTTTGAGACAGCAAAAAACAAAATAAAAAATATTGTTTTAAAGTGCCATTTATTTACAATTTACTCAAGCTTCTACAGCAGTAAAACTGGTTCTGTTGCACAGACTCCATCCTAGCAATAGCTGTGTAGGTAGAAATAGTAAAAATCAGTGTCACAGGCTAAATATAGTCCTCTGCTTTTCAGGAAACAGCATAGGCCAAACCAGGCCCAGGGGAGAGGAGCGAGGAGATGAGATGGCTCTTGGCCAGTACAGGGAAGTGCAGAGTCCCAGCCCTGTGGCAACTACAGCGGGTGATGGATAGTGGCCCACTTGCCGTCCACAAGGTACCTCACAGCCTAGAGCGGACACTATGCCTTAGACACTGTAAAACCAGATATATTCCATTCAGCCATCTATTCCATGTACACCCAAAGGTTGCACCTGAAGAACTGAATTTGCTCTACAGAAACTCCTGAGTCCGGCTTTTCTTCTTAAGTTCTCCGTATCAGAAATGATGTCGTCAATCATGCTGACCTAGAAGTGGAAACGCCCCTGGTGATCCTAGACCTTTCCTACGCTTAGTTACTGTGAGGCTCATTGCTTGCTTGCAGTATCAGAGGATAACACAAAAACAAGTTTTATCAATCCTTTTTCTGCCCAAGAATTCATGTTGATGGTGCTCCCTGCCCTGCCATGTATCCTCCCACCCGCGCACACTCCGCTCCCTTCCTCATCAACAAATGCCATTTCCCTTTTCCATGCACACGCACCCACACACAGCCAATGCACCGAGATGAAAAGGTTCTCTGGCAGTATATTTTAAGAGAAAGTATATTAAACTGGTGGAAAGGGAAAGAATTCAAAGTAAAATATTTCCATTCCTGCAGGGTTTTGGAGATTATTTAGTTGATTAGAAAAGAGGTAGTGTTTCCTCTGCGGTACGGTCTCCACTCCCGCTGCCGCTCACCCACATTCACTCAGTATCCAGTAGCTTATGCTGCATTAGCCCTAAGAAACATCTTCTAGCAGATACTTTGTTTTTGCATTAAATTTACACATTCTTTGTAGTAATTCTCTTGAGTCTGTCTACTGCAATTTTTGTCAGATCCTTATTTTTTGTTTTACAAATACTAAAAGATTCTGAAAGACAGTCCCAAACCAGACACGAAAGGAACTGCCAAAGGTCAGATTTTACATTTCTCTTAAGTCCAGTAAGTAAAAAACACAAAACATACTTTTAATGATGGCATTCTTTCAAATTTACTTCACTAATGTGGAGCTGTCAATGTAAGCTTCCTATTAAATGACATTTTCAGTAGGTAAATGGCAGATGATGGGAAAAACTATTCAACCACTCAGTTTGTTTTTCAGTTAATTGATATGTCCTTTAAAAAGTTCTATCAATTTTCATGATATCAGACAAATGTCTTAATATTAAAACATTCATTATTCTTCTATCATAAGTGATTTGTTCAACCTAAGAATACATTATTTTACACAAGTCAATTATAGTAAGCAGAACAGAATATGGGACTTTCATCTCTAACGAAAACGTATACCAAACACATCCTTGGAAGTCTTGCCTTAAATTGCTACTTCTTCCCTTTGCACCATGTTTGACAGAATCCAGTTTTTGGTGAATTTGTCATCTACACACCAGAGAGTGAGACTCCACTCAACGTTTCCAGTTTAACTCCTAAGGAGTACAGGAGAGGTAGGAAGCTTGGGTGGCAATGCCATCCAATCTACAATAATACTAGGGAGCATCAGAAAAAAAAAAAAAAAAATCAGTTTGGAATATTTTTACTTTTTCGGATTATGGCTACTACACAGATATTTTAACCATTATCTACTATCACAACCATAATTTAACCATCATTCAGAACAACAGAGGACAGATACAAGCATATAAGTAGAAAGCCATGGTAAAACTCATGTTAACATCCTGATTAACATGAATAACCCAATTAACTCAATTTACACCAGGTTATAAACTGTTTATGAACAGAACATAAAAGTCAACTGTGAGCTGCATTCTTTAAGATAAAGTGCCTGGGGTGGGGATGCAGCAAATGTAGGAATGCAGGCAATATATGCATATATATTTTTCTAAATGACTGTTTTTGAAACAGCCATATGTAGTACCAGAGGAGTATTTCACAATGTCATGATTTAGCATCTATTTAGTAAAAGATGTTTTAAATAATTCTTCCAAGGCTCTGATTCCCTCTTAGCAGGGAATTCTGCTTTAGCAGGAATAAAGGGGAATTCCCTTTAGCAGGAGAATTCTGATATACATCAAAAGGTGATATCGTATAAAATACCATCAG
>VZSV01000065.1:2135726-2159270 GCA_013398735.1 Nothocercus julius | reverse complement strand
CAAGTTGTGTGAACGGCAGGCACCTGGGGTGGGCTGGAAGATAAACTCTAAACGCTTATTCAGCACAGTAAGAACCACTGTTAACGAGAACGGGATCAAAGCACTTAACTCAAAACCTGCACAAAGTGGGCTACCCAACTGGCCTCCCGGAGAAGCTCCACCACAAGAATCCCGGGAAGGGACGCATCCCATACGCGCTGTTTGCAAAGCCAAGGGCTGTACGTACGCTTGGCACGGAAAGGTCAAACCTACTTCCCACTAGGGACGTAGGGGAAGTAGAGGGGAAGATCCAGCACGCCCCATGTCACACAGGAGATCACAGAGCAGGAGAAAGGCTTCCCCACAAACGCAGGACGGAGCATTGCCTGCCGCAGACAGGGAGCAGCTGAGTCATCCCATGTGCAAGTGCCACAGCCCGATGGACCTGCTTACTGCAGGGGGCTTGAGGGTCTAAGGAACCCCGCAGGCCTTGCTTTTCAAACAGCGCCCGTGCGATGGCGCAGCCGGGCAGGTGCCACGTGAACGGCGCGCCGGCCCCGGCCACGACGGCCTCACGCCCGCCTGGCCTCAGCGCTGCCGCAGGGCGCAGCGGAGCCCGCCAGCAGCCCCAGCCCCGCTCTGCTCGCTGCCTTCTGGCCCAGCAGGACAGGCCTGCGCACGTCCTGCCCCGGGCGGCGCCGCCGCTCCCCCGCGCCTCACCGGGAATGGGCAGGGGCCGCTCGGCTTTAGTTGGGACACAGGCAGAGGATCCCAGCTTGAAAGCGCTCCCAGAAACACGAGCGCCACAGACACGCCGGGCCCCTGCGGCCCCTCAGGCAGGCGCGTGCTGGCGGATCCCTCCAGGAGCTGCCCCTGGACAACTGGTCTACACAGCAGCTGCCCCTTCTCCAGTCCTCATCCCCCCAGGTGCCACCTCGGCCATCTCTGCCTTATACACACTTATCACCGATATGATTACCGAGGCACCGCTGGCCTTGCAAGGTTTCACTCCCCAAAAGGCCCCCAAAGTCTCCTGCAGTCACGTGCGAGGTCTGGCTCTGTCTCCAAAACCGCCTGGGCTGCGCTGTGAGACCCGGCAGTTCCTCTGCATACGCTCTTCCCTTACGGGCACGTCCGGCAATCTCTCGCGTCACCCCCAGCCGTTTCTCCCGGTTTGCTCGTTCAGCTAAATCTCAGGCCAGAGCCTAATCATCTGTGCACATACCTTAACGCCGTATTCCTGGGGCTATTGTTTGCACAAAGCCCCTGCAATTCGGGGGAGAAGGTGCCAAAGAACTAATGAAGTGCCTCCACTTTGTCCCAGGAAATTTCACTCCTGTCTGCCTGAAACAGAATTTTAATTTCCCTTCTGTCGCTTATGTCGAACGCCATTTCCAGCATCACGCCAAAAAGTCACCTGAACATCATTTTTAATAACTGCACTGAAAATTCTGAGCGAGAACAACAACAACAATAAGCCTGAGAAGTTGAGAGTTTCTAACTTGAGATGTTGGTTTTCTTGTCTCCTCTCTTGATACCGATCTATTAAAAGTAAGCCTTTACTACTGGAGAGGAATATAAAAAAAAAAAAAATAGTTGAAGTTCTTATTTATCCATCTGAATAAATCTGCTCACAGGTGAATTCATTCACTGAATAAATTTATTCACAGGAGGAAGTTTAAAAGGTAAAACAAAACAAAAACAACAACAAACACACAAAACAAACAAACAAAAAACCCTGCCTTCCTGGTAACAAGGGGATATAAAATACAAGCGCAAGTACAACCTCGGTTCTTTTCCAAAGCACATACAGCCTAAGTGGTCCTTCTTCCCTCAAGAGTACTAGACAGGGATGTAATTTAGCGGCTCTCCTCACATTTGCTGCTGCTATTAATGTTAATTTTCTCATTCAGACTGTGTCATAATGCCAAGATGAAAGACTCAAACTGCCACAGAAGAACTCTCCTTGCTGCAACTAGCAAGGAGAGGCTGCCTGAGGAACAGCCGCAGCCACGCACCCTGGAGCAGCATCTCCCCCAGCCCGCATCAGGACTGCTTGAAGATCTGGAGAGCAGACGAGGGGATGCAAGGGAAAAGAAGGAAGGTGGCCCAAATTATCCTTTGTCCAAGCCTACCTACTTTTTTCTTTCACGGAAAGACAGACGCCCAAGTGGAAGCAAGATCCGGGTCTTTTCAATTTCCTGGAAATAATATTATGATGGCATTCAAATCCCACAAAGCAGAATGTATCTGGGCAGTTAGTACCTAAACTGATCAACAGTGAAAAAACTACTATGCACAGAGAGCCCTGTTTTTACTTGGGGCCAAGACATTTAAAGAGAATAAAAGCTCAGCTGTCCAGTTCATAAACTTTTAAAAACTTTAAGAGCCATGATTACTACTGATAACAATTTGCAGTTCACTACTACCTTCTGGCATTCACATTTAGAGCTTCAGTTTAAGTCAGGCCTAGCTCAAACCACATTTCTTTCTTTTCATTATCATATGGTGCATGCCATCTATAGTGCTGTTCTGCTTCTCTAAGGTCACTGAAGTGCATTTCAGAAAAATAACATATCCAAACCTCAGCATCCACCCGCGCCCAGCACCCTTTTACCTGGATCCAGCAGAACTTTTTATAGATGAGACATTTGTTCGGTATTGATATCAAAACAGTTCTTTACTTCTGCATTGACACTGCCAACTGTACTCCTCAGTAGTAGCTGCACAAAACACTGTATTAAGCAACATCTCTAGTAATTAAACATAAAATAGAGGGAATGGACATTTTCCAGAAGGTGCACATCCTGTCCTTAGACCACAAATCACCAATTCCTCCTGTACAATACCTCTCCTGGTTCAGGACACTAATCTGCTCCCTGCAAACTGCTGGTAACCCCTGAGCTGCTAAACTCTTAAATGTTTACACCTGCCACTGCAAAACTGGCCCAGGGCATTAGCACATACCACACACACTACCACCAGATAGTTCATTTGATTCAGTCATTACTGACTGGGAATGAAATTCAATCAGAAGGTGAAGAGATTTTTATCGGCTTACCCAGCCCTTGCAACAACATTTTTGTTTGGTATGCCAGACAGCTATAGCGTTGGTTGCAACAGCCAAGATTTTCATTCAGAAAAGACAGCACATTTTTAAGAGAAGGTGAGAAGGTGAATCCAATTTACTATCTATTATAAGGGGCTGGATGGCAGCAACAAAAGGGTAAGAGGAGGGGGAAAATCCCCCTTGACACCCAGTTTGTCGGTCTCACTGTGCATTTACAAACAGGGGGAAAACACTTCAGAATGTCTTATCTCAAGGCTTATTGTACACTACGTTATTACTGGTCTTACCTTAGCTTCGGTGTTTGTTATTTGTGTTACTTCAGATCAGAAAATATGCAGCTGTAGCATGCTGGGAACTTTCATAGCATGGCTTTCAAGATGAGGCCGGATAAACCCCCGAGCAATCTCACCTGACATGAGCTCAGCTGCCCTGGCTGTGAGCAGGAAGTTGGGTCTAGAGACCTCAGGTCGTCACCTCCAACCTGAATTTTCTTGTGATCCTGATACAGACTTAAATTTGAAGACCCCAAAATAACAATGACAGAATAGTTCATAGTGTATGTCTGTGAGCATTTAGATAACTCAGTGGCTTGCAGGCATAGCTGTTTCTACTGTGAGCATGGCCAGCAGGCCAAATTCATCGTAATGTTTAAACATTCTTGGATTTGAGCATTTTAATTCATAGAAACTCTCAAGCATGACCATGGAAGGGCCTTCTTCATATGACATTGTAATTACTGGACACATTTCAAGCGCAAAATAACTAAATGAAGAAAGCTAATAGGCAATTTCATTTCACTAAAAGAGAAAATAGGAAATGGAAGCAAAAATAATCACCTCCAAATTTATGGAGTTATATGCAAAATTTATCTAAAAACCAGGAACACTTATAACTGTTGAATGTTGTCTACTGGACATGGGTTACTTCTTGTTTTAATGTTACATCTAATATTATCTGAATGTTACTGAATGAAACCATCTGACCTTATTACTTTAAGCTTAACTTTGAGTTTTAAGCATTTATTCTTATTCTGGAATTAGCCAGGTTAAATAATCTTTAAGTAATTCGTAAGAGACAGAATGGATCAAAATCCATTCCCTTCCAAATAATCTCACATGTCGAAGCACATTAAATCATCATTCTTCGTTTCCCAAAAGTAAGTCAAACCATACTCACACTTCTACAAATAAATCAAACCATACTTGCACGCTCAGGTTCAGTTCAGACTTACAAATCACATGGAGCTACAAGAGGCTCTACCAATAGCTTGGGTTCCTCAAAATAGAAGAAAATCTTGCAGTTACAGAACAAAAAATAGTGTCTGTGGTAATATTGTTACATTATTCTATACTAAGTTTTTATGATACCTGGTTTCAAAAGTGTTCCAGGCAGTGTCTTTAAGGATTTTAACATGGGCAGAGCTCAAATTCAGAATCAACTTTAAATGTCTCTTTGAACACAGTGAAATACCACAGTTCTCATGAGCTTTAGCCGTGAATTAATGGGTTTAAGGACATTTTTGGCAACGGTTATAGAATCAGCATAAGACCTGGAGCCATGATCTTTCTGGCCCACCCATTTCTAGACAATTTTATTTGGTCAATATCTGGAACTAACACACTCATAAAAGAAGAAACAGCTCTTGCAGCAGAGCTCTGGAATGAGATAATCCACAGTAAGAGAGACAGAAAGATCTCCCCAGAAGAAAGACCAAATGTTAGGTGCCTCACTCCAGACAAATAAATAAATCTGACATGTTGGGGAATTACCAAATTATCAACTGGAATTTTTCAGAAACTCTCCCTGCAAAGAATGAAGAATACCCACTTCTTAGTTTTACAACACTCGAACTTGGGAGGTAAGAGTGCAAAAGTGAACACCTGATCCATGTTTTTAATGCTGAGTTCTGCTAATGAAGATCAAAATACATTTATCCTTCCAAGGAGTGAGAGTTGGATTTTGGAGTACAGCTATGTAGCAAGTTTTGTGATTAAGCAATACAAGGAACTGTGATTATAATTGCTGTCTTTTGTTTTATGGACTGCTGTTGTGACAAGTGAATCACAAACCAGAAGTTTAATAAATCCTTTAATTCTTAGATACCCAACTGCACTGGGGGAAGGGTGTCATTGGTGCATGTGTGTGTGTTGGGGATAATACTAATAAGATTGCTGAATTCTTCATGCAAAATATCATAGGCATCATTTAAAATTCTCAAAGTCTCTTCTCAGAATTATCCCTTAACAGAAAAAGAACAGCCCACTCTGCACATACCTTTATAATCCTCTCTAACCAACTTGATGCAGTGCTTTAGTAAACTATAGCTCCCCCCCCCAATACAGTGAGTTCTTCTGCTCTGCTATAAATACTGCCTACACATTCCAGTACTCCAATTATACTGTCATTCCCATGCACACTTGTTCTCCTTTAACTATTCCCTTATTTCTTCAACTGTTTCCCTGTTTTCTTATTGCATTATGTAACGTAACCACTACTCTGCTGCCAGAACTCACACGACAGAACTAGAGGCATTTACAGGAGGTGTAAACATCTCAGCTTTTAGACATTCAGGCACGTCAGAGTTAAACACTAAGCAAGTAATGATTCTGGTTGCTCTTTAAAAAGCATCATCTACAAAATACAACAGCATCCAAAATAATATGAAGTACATACATGTATTGCATTCCTAATTGCAGAAGAGTAAGAGATGAAATTTCCTTTTCTTTTTTTTTTTTTCTTCTGTAAAATAACACAGCCTGCTGCAATCCCCTGACTCAGGCCCTGCCCTGCCATAAACATGAATCCTACACATTTGTCCTAGACACAGGCATGGAAACCCTTTCCTTCTAGTCATGCTGTGCTACTGCTTGGCGTCTCTCCTCTCCTCCTCAGTCATTCACTCCACTTAAATGGGGAGACCCTGTCTCCTCCTCAGCCTTTCACAGCTCGCTGTCTTCGGTGCGTGAATCTCCTGAGCAAGGCAGCAAGACGGTGACCTGAACAAGCAATGCCCCTCCTTCAGCAAACCCTCGACAGTGCGACTCGGCTGACGTGCCTTGTGCTCAGAAGAGTTCATAGTCATTTCGACCTCCTCAGTGTCAAAGCAAAAAGTCATTTTTAAACATGTCAGAAGAAGAACATGATACTTTTTTCTCCTTGAATTGATTCCTGCATTGTTGCATTTATTTTTTATTGACTACTATATATTTTTAATAATAACAAAAGATAACAAGTTCTTAACTTTTTAAGAGATGCCCTAGCCTTACACTGGTGTACCGAAGCAGCACATCCACATTTTTATACCAGGGTGAAATGCAACTTTGAGAAATACACAACCTGAGGAACACAGAGCAGATTGTGTACTGTCATCAAACACATATATAATATGTGTACATTGTAAAGGTATTGCTGAGTGACAAATGTGAAATTCCTCCCTCCAGCCTCAACAAAACAACCTTCAGATAACCAACTTAAATAAAAAAAAGTTAAATAAAAAAATATAAAATAAAAAAGTCAACGCATCAGACATCAAGAGGAAAGGCTGTTCGACATCCACCCAAAAACACAGCAAAATCCACGTGAAGGAAACGGAGGGCTTAGGCCTACTCTTCCTCAGGAAGCAGCCGCACAGGTTTAAGCTGCCACCCTAGTCCCCGTGTTTGCCCGCAGGCCCGAGTCTCAGGTACCTGCTTCGCCGACCCTGCTGTCGGCAGGGATCTGGGGATGCTTCTCAGCCACCTGGGTGGCAGCTTAGCTCAAAGCACCTTCAGCTGCAGGTTGGATTGCCAGACTTCCTGCTGAAGAGGTTGAGGAGCATTCCCAAAATCTCCTTCAGCATCAGTTGTGCATGCACAGCAACACCTTTAATTGACATGGAAGGTTCTTAAGTGAATGTGTTTCTGAGCTCTTTAATTAAGGTAAACAACTCATTTAAATTTAATACACTACTCTCTTGACCAGTTTTCAAATGCACCAGTGCAAGACAAACTCAATTTATTGGTTGTGTTCATTTGTGAAACATATGCTTAAATTAATTAGTAATGATCAATTAGGATAGAAAACAAATACACTTAAGTGCTCTTTCCAGAGGAAAAAGCAACAACAACAGAAATAATAATAATAATAAAAAAAACCCTCTCTAAACCTCCCCAATGCTGTATTTGGGAAAAGAGCCAGAAATCATACAAGGAAAAGATTACATTCTCATGCAAGTTAGATTTGCACTCTATTTTTTAACCTTGGAAAACGCAATGAGCTGGTGGCATAATACCAATATATATTGGTTTTAATTAAAGCTTTATATTAAGCAATCCAATATTCTACCTTTCCTTAGTGGATAAATACCAAGAAATTTAATTGGAAATACTGACAAATACTTGCTTATGAATCTTGTGTTCATTTTCTGAGGTTCCTTGTTGATTCTTAGCACGTCTGGAGAGTTTGCAGTACAAGTCAGTCCATCAGGAAGGGATGAAATAAACAGAGATTTCCCTGCTCTTCACACCTCTTAAACCAGTCTGTGTTTACCTATCATCCATTAAGTGGGACTAGTAACAGCAGTATCATAAACACACTGCCGTCTAATTAATTCTCTAACTAGTCAACAGCACATTCCTGCTTTGAGAAAAATGCATTAGTGGGAATGGAAGTGGAATGAGTGAAATATTTTTTCATGGAACAGTTATGGAAAAGTCCGTCAGAGGCTAATAAAAGATTGTATGGTAAAAGAAAACTTCACTCTAGCAGATACCACATTTCAGAGTTGGTTTTTTTTTTTTTTTTTTTTTTTCCCCAGAGAAATAGTTATCTGAGTTTTATTCAGGAAAGTCACATAAATAAATTAGTAATAACAATAATAATAATAATAGTAATAAGAAAACAAAAAGTCTCCATTCAAACTAGGATAATGACAGTTCAAGCTGGTTAAATTATTTAATGAAAATGTAGACAAAGGACTCATCCTTTTCATCTGAAATTTTCCATGTCACAAATTAAAATAAATAAACAAAAAGAATCAAATAAAATCATGCTTTGGCACAAAAGCCATGAGGTGGAAGTGAAATGAAGGTGTATGAAGGTATATTATCTTTAACCTGAGCAGAGTGACAGAAGCTCTTGGTTTATTAGGACAGAGCTGGATAAGGAGTGTGAAAAAACAATCATTGGACCTCAGAAGTAATATTGCTTTAACAGTGACGACTGCATCTTGCTGCATTCAAACTGCTGTTTACTCTAAAAGGAAAAAGAGTCTCCACACTAATGGCCAAATTAACAGGCATTTTCATTAGAAGATGTGAATGTACTTCAAAATGTCTTCAAAATTCTAGAGGTCTTGGGCAAAAAGTTAATGGAGAGTTTCTCCATTCTCCGATGAACTACTAACCTAATAAACACCTGAGACCACGCAGTGCAAAAGTCCACGAGGAAGACATAAGCAGTGTATTTCTAAGAATACAACTACCCTCCATGACAAAAAGGTATTCAAAAAAAGCCTTCAGAGACTCATAAGAAAAAAATTAAAAAAAAAGGAAATACGATATTTTACCAAACTCGACACATGCCAATACAAAGAAGCCTTTCCTTCATTCTGGGTCTTCAAGGATTTCACTCTCAGCCCTGTGATGTGATGCTTCCGGTCAAGATGACTGTGAACAAGAACTGAAACTCAAGCTGAGAAGATGAAAACAACATGTGCAGATTTTTTTAGCCTTTTTTTTTCTGTTAACAAGTTACCTGCTCAATGCTTATTTTTTATTTTACATAATCCCTCCTTCCAACTTCCTGTGTAAACACACAAAATGGATCAGACTTCAGTCACTCTTGTACTTGAAAACTCTATGGCATTCTTGGCACTCAACTGGTCAAAAAGTGTCACGATACAGGTCTTGATCCCCAACTGCAAATCAGACTTGTACAAATCAAAATAGGGGAAAAAAAAAAGAATTAAAGATCTTAAACAGTCTTAAGAGTTCCCCCCAATTACCGCACACATGTCATGTCCTCAATGAGACACTCAGCTTCTCTGAGCCAAATACTAATCCTTAGACAACGGTGTCAGTCAAATAACAGTATCCCTGGCTGTTGCACTTGTTGTGCGACTCTGCGCAGTATCGACACACTAACTACAGATGCCTAACTGACAATCAGGTTGGCCAAGACGAGATGGTAAAGAGAAGACCCGGGGTCTGTCAGAGCCATTATTAGCCCCCTGGCATTTCTGTTCATGGAAAGTAAAAGCAAAACTCCTGTGCTGTCCTGCTAGTGTATGCACATGGGTAGATGCTGACTTGTCCCAAAGAACACTACAGAATTGGCTATTCAGAAGGGTGTCAAAGAGAAATTCTGAAAGTCATGAGCTGTGCATGCAGCCACTGTTTTCTGGACATTTCTATCTTTTAGCAATTTGTAAAAAATGCAAATGTCTACTAGAGCTGGGATGAACTGATTAACTTTTCATTTGCCTTACGATTCCCTAAGGTGCTATCTAACATATTGCTTAAGCAACTGCTGCATATAATGGCTTGGGGATTTAAGCAACTAAACCATTATTGCAGTTTGCCAACTTTTTTTTTTTTTTTTTGATAAAACATAAGGCAAAATTTTAATGAACAAGGGTCTTTGTTGCTCCTAAGGCAAGAAAGAATAGGGCAAGATTTTACACATCAGTCAGGGCTACAAACAAACGCTGCCAACGAAGACGGAAGGCCCCGACACCCGGCAGCGCCGCGTTTTCCTTTCTTTTGTAGAATTTAGCAAGCCTGAAGATTTTAATTTAATGGAGCTCGCACAGCTTCCCAAGCACACAGGGAGGATTGAGACACAAACCGACAAAAGAGGAGAGACGCAAAGCCAGGCTGATCCTTATCCAGAAGGCATTCCTTGGCGCCGCGCTGCACAAGCACACGGTGACAGCAAAGGAGCCGTAGTTACCTGCAGGCGATAACGGCATCTCCCAATTAACAGCTACGTGGCATCGTGCTGACCAGCCATTAATTAGAATTATTTATATTAACAGCAGCTAGTACCTTAGAAGTATATGAATACTGTTGCCACCATTCCTTCCGCCGGTGACCTAAGAGACGGAGTAACTGGGATACCCGCTGATTCCCAAAGCCTTCCCCTGCCTCAGGGACTGCAAGAGCAGTTCCCTGGGGCCACGAGGACACAACTTAAAATAGGATCCTTATGTAATCGTCCCTTTGCCTGGGCTCTGCCTGCACCTTCCTACCTCCCCAGATGCTTTTGCCACCCTACGATAGCAGTACTGGGAACTTCCCAGAGACTACTGACTGGCTGGGGCCAGGTTATCAGCTTCTCCCAGCTGCTCTTTCATCTCTAGACAATGCCCAGCACCTTCAGCTCGCTGGTTAATTAGCACTAACGAGGGCTGTGTGTACACACTGGGAGGATAATACAGCCTCCAGCTTGCATGCCAGAAATCCTTACTTAACAAAGGAGGTATCCAACATTAATCACATCTGCATTGTTAAATGGAGGAGTGTTTCTCCACCTACCCAGAGGCACAAGCATCAGTTACAGACTAATGATCTGTAAATCCTCCATGAAAGATACCAGTACTGCAGAATCCAGGGATTAAAAAGGAAACCTGAAAACATTCAGGTTTCCTTTATGTTTTTTTTTTTTTTTTTTTTTTTTTTTTTTTTTTGCCAGGAGAAAGAAAGGGGCACCCACTCAACATAAACCACAGTAACTTCCTCTCTAACTTCCTCTCAAACTAAGCACTTTGGTCCCCTCCCAGAGAAACATCCTTCTTCATCTGAAGAGCTCCTCTCCTTCACCAAACTCTCCTCGATCCACTGGAAAATTTTTAAATTTCTAGCTTATGAGCTAGAAATGACAAATGGAGTCCCACAGTCCACACCTAGCTTACCAAGCAGGGCTAGTGCCTTTTGGGGACTTTAAGCGCTCATATACCCTGTTGCAGCCCTATTGCAGGGCTAAAACTGAAGAAGTTTATAGGAAAACTATCTGCTACTACAAAATCGAAAATAGTATTTGTAACATTTTATCAACAATAGCAAGCTAAATGTATTCCCTGAGGACTTTTCCCACTAAACCTCCATCAGATTTGAAAGAGAACTAGCATGCAAAGAAAACAACTTTTGATTTTTGTAGCAGAATATTTGAAATACTTGAGAATAGTATTTTTAATCATACTTAACCAAAGTATGCTATTTACTAAATAGCTTTGGAGTAATCTCTAATTTAAAAGAACTAGTTCTGCCCTTACTTTTGAATGCCAGAATACTTTCTATTTACTGGAATTTCCTGTGACACTTGCTGGTTGTTTATGACAGAAAAAGAGTAAGCGTAGGGCAGAAGGACGCTTATAAAAACTTTAAATATTTGTGTGCACCCTTCTCTAAACTGAAGAGAGCCTGTAAGGAAGAACTTCTTTCCTGTGAGGGTGACCGAGCCCCGAGAGAGGCTGTGCAGGCTCCTTCTCTGGAGATCTTCCCAACCCGCCTGGATGCCGCCCTGTGCCCCGTGCTCTGGGTGTCCCTGCTGGAGCAGGGGCGTTGGACTAGGTGATCTCTAGAGGTCCCTTCCAACCTCAACCACTCTCTGAGTTTGTGAATTTACTGAGTAGTGCTCTTAACATAAGAATATTCAACTATGAGCATAGCCATAGTTGTTCATTGCTATGTTTTTTTATAACCCAGTGTCCAACCTCTAGATGTGGCATCAAGCAGATGCCTTTTAGCAAAGAAGAAAACTAGGACACAAAGATAACAACTCTGTCCTAATGTCTTCCCTCGCAAACTAATACTTCCACTCATGGGATGTGCCGAGCCTTACACTCTTTTTATATTTAGTGATCCCAAATGCATCTCTCCTCCAAGTACTTGTTTGGTCTCCTGTTCAGTCCATGTTCACTTGCATCTGGACTGGCAATTAGAGAAGCACTAGCAATGTATTTTTTTACTCTTTTGAGAGCATTTTGAGAATAGCAAAGTTAAAAAAATAAAAGGTAGCAGCCAAAAGTGGATTTGTAGCAATAAAGAACTACAGAGACAGCTAGTTTTTATTGCTAGAGACCATTAATTAGTATTCAACCGAGAACAAGAATTTTCAACATTTATTTGTACTACATTCATTGTTATTCTGAAAGGCAGTAAAATGCTAATTTCTGGTTTATCATGTCTTCTTGAATTCTTTGTTGCAGAGATTAAGATCCAAAAGACTTCTCCTGAATTAGTAAAACACGCCTCATGGATAATTCAGTAGTGGAAAGGCTGAGATTTGAAATACAAGTTGGAACAGGGAGAAGAGTGGGCAAACTGCTGCTGGACCAAAAGGATACTCAGGAGTTGGTATTTCCTGAGCCTTGACTTGGAATAAGGAATTAGATTTGGAGTCAGACTCTCATGTACTTCTGGATATGCTCAATCTGAGTAGGAAAAAGAATAATTTCTTGAAATAGTTTGTCAAAGTTATCAAATCTCTCTGTTTACACATAATGAAAAGTCCTTTGCATACTCTAATTGACAATTTTATTAGAACTCTTCTATCAATTCAAAGCGTAGGAAACAAGGTGCTGGTTTATGCATAATACTGACTGTGAGCAGGAAATTAGACAACTATTTTCATTTAGCTAAACCAAAGAACTAAATCTAGAAATCCTCGCTAGGTTTCCACCTACAACGCTATATTCCAACTCAAATGGCTAATGCCTTAACTGCGTTTAAATAATTTAGCTTTTTTTTTTTTTTTTTTTAGGTCCACTTCAGGCTTTTTGTCCCATTATGATATAATTTCTTCTTCAGAAACTTTCCTTAGTCTCCTGAACAAACAGTCGCACACATACATTTTTCTTCATATAAGTTCTTATCTTACTGAAAGCACAGTTGACATGATAAGAAATATACTCACAGCTAAATTAAGTAGCCATTTATGTGGCTTAGCAGATAGTTCTAAGACAATATAAATGTTCTCTCCCTCAGAATATACCAGTGCAAATTAGCAAATAATAGCAAAAAGGAAAATCTGGGGAGGGAAGAAAAAAAAAAAAAAAGGAAGAAGGAATAATTAAGAGGGAAAGCTAGCCATCAACAGATCAACAGCTCCTCTACTGTATAAGTGATATTAAAGCATATGAACATATCAAGACCGTTCAGTATTAGTAAAAACAGACAGAAAATTGAAAATTTCAGTCCATCATGGCTGTTTTTCCCTTTTTACAGCTGAATCATTTGAGCACATTTCTCACTGCAGTAGCTGAGGGAAATAACTCTCAGTAATATGGGAAATGATCGGATGGATGCTATCACCTAAAGAGTTCTTACAGAGCAAACCATTTCCTTCCTTTGTTTCTACCATCTCCCACGTTCTTTTCATACCTACCATATTTATCTACTCAACATTTCAGGGCAATATCCTCTGCAAAGAATCAAGTTACTATTCCTTCATTTGTCCTCACAATTTCTAGGGATCATTGCTTAATGATTTTGTTCCTCATGTCATCTTCCCATCACAATTCATGCAAATGTGGAACTACTAGACAAAACAATTAATGTAGGATATTACTTACATACACCTCATCTTGCACTAGCAGATGAATATCCAGAGGGAAACAATTTTAGAAATAGCTTTTAAAGGTATCTTAACTGCTTCTTTTAAGGTTGAACAAATGCATTGGCTATTAAGGAAAATCATTATCTGAAAAATTTGGATAAAGTGATTTTATTATGCATTTTCTAGACTATATTTCAGACATGTATTTATTGCTATTCATAACTTATACCACCTCAGAGCTACTGAAGATGTCTTCCCAAAGATAACTTTTATCTTTGAATTGTACTTATTTGTAAATAATATCTTCTCATCTTATGTAAGAATCTACATGATACCATCAAAATTCTGTTTATCTCCACAAAAAAAAAAAAAGGAACTGGGAAAAGAAAGTGCAAACAGTAATTGTAAAACTGTGTATACCGATGATGTTTTAATAGATTACAATTACAGAACAAAACAGTACCTGTGGCTAGGCTAGGAAACGACCACAGACACTGTTTTCCAACAGAAAGTCTTACTTAAAGCATAAAATTTGTCCTTTCTGACAAAACCATATAGCCTAGAAACTTCTTATCAGTATGCCTTGTCTCCTGAGCAATTATGAATTCACTATGATTTCTAAGTTAACCTGACATTCAAGGACAGACCTAAAACAAGTATAAGGAGAAAGAGTTCAAAGTAACCAGACCCTTGTGATGCAGCAGAGTTTTGTATACTCAGCTGCAACTTGTTTTAGCCTGTGGCTAGATAAACAAAATCTTGCCTTGCACTGCTAATTGTTTCAACAAGAACTGTATTTCAAGGACCTTCACTGTAGCAGAAACTTATTTGTTCACCGTTTTTCTCTTCTCCTTGGTCTCTACTACTTCTCAGCACCAACAAAACAAACAACAGAGCACCACAGTCACCTGCTCAGATTGAGTGAAATGATTAATAACAGACTTGCAGAGATCATTTTAACTTCTAGAGTCACATAAGAATGTTAGCTGTATTAAACAGGCCTTGGCCTTCATCCCTCAATACCTACTTTTATTATTTATGAGTACTATTTAAGGATTTCTCTGTCAGTCCTTCAATGACTACAGCAAGTGTTGACAAAAATATTATAATCTTACCAACAGTTTCATAATTTTTTTAAAAAAGCAAACTTCCAACTTCAGAAAATATTCGCTTTGTAATATACTTATCTCATTTATTAGAAAAAAGAAAAAAAAAAAAGTTTCGTGCAGTCATAACATTACCTTTACTCTTAGAGAACATTACTCTTAGAGAAGTAAGGACTTCATGTAAGCACAAAAATTTAAGGAATGTTCTGACTCTAGTTGTCATAAAAACATATTTATTCTATTCTGCCTGCTGAAAACAATTTAAAGTGGGGAGGGGAACTTTTATAAAAGCTAATATTCATTCACATATCAAAATTGTTTAGTTTTCATGCCTTGCAGAATAGGATTCATCTCTGATTCACTTGCTTCCAGTTTTCAGGACTACAACAACAGTTAAAACTGTCTGTCCAGGTCGATATGCTGAAAAGCCTTTGTACTGATTTAGAAGAAGCCTAGAGGAAACTACCCACTAACGGTATCAAAATCGACCACTTTTGGAAGTGTAATTGGAAAATGCACTTATTTATGTCTTACTCTGGGGAAAATATCTTATGGCTTTCCTAGAGGGGGAAAAAAAAACCAACAGATCATACAACTGTAGATAAGAACAATACATTCTTCTCTGGTGCTACTTTTTCCTTCTATTCTCACTTTCACTAATTAAAAAAAAAAACAAAGAAACTTGATGGAAACACATTTCAATATTATTTGTGAAATATTAGATGATGCTTGTTGAATGCATTTGTTGAAAGCGGAGTGCAGTTTAATTATTGCCTTGTAACACAAATGTCATCAGATGTGATTAGATGCAAGTGGCAGCCTTCTTCTAAGTTAACGATATCGGTACTTCAGAATCATACATACATATACACTCCAAAATCAACTACATTTTCATGCTAACAAACTGTTTCACATAAGTCAGAGGTTTTGCAGTGCTGAATTAGGAACCAAAGAGTGAAAGGGTATAAATTAGTTCCTCAGATCACTCGTGACAAGGAGGCTGAGACTGTGAACAGCAAAGAGGTTGCACTGTGACTTGACTTAGGACTTCTTTATGTTTTGAAACAAGGATAAAGTAGGCCTAACTTCATATGGGTCTATCAAAGCCAAGAGCAGTGGAAGAAAACATGTTGGACATAAATATATCAGGAATACTCCACATTCCGGACTGAGATTGCAGATTTTAATACAAAAGCAAGTTCCTGTATCCTGTCAAACAGTTGGAATGAGAACCTGTCAACAGGCAAAGAATGACATTTATACCTTAAATAAAAGTTGAAAAAATGTACTTTTGCCAACTCATCCTTTTCCCCAACTGTCATACATTCCATGCTCTTGACATCCAGCCAGCCAGCCAGCCAGCAGCTAATACTACTACTACTACCAAACAAACAAACAAACAAAAAAAAACCCAGCTCTTCTGAGCAGCATTACTGAGCCTATTCTCTTTGCTCCCTTATCTCTGTAAGACTAAATTGCATAGACGGGAAGTAATTATAAAGGGAACACCACGCTAGAGCTTTTAAGCAAAAAAAGAACTGTATTGCCTATTAGGTTCTCTAACTCTCTCTTTTGGTCGAGGAGAGCCAATTATGAGTAACAAATTCTTCAGCAAAGTAAATGTTAAATGGAAAATGTATTAATTACATCCCATCTAATTGGTTTAACAGATTTTGGGTGTCAATACAGATTTTTCTTACATTGCCCCCTCCCCACCCAACCTTTTCCTCAGATTGTCAAAATAATAATTAGACAAGCTGATGACTGCATAACTTTGTCCACCCTATTTCACCATCACACGTAATGACAGTGGATTTAACAAAAGTCTAGAAAACTTTGTGACAGATATGCTTATCTGGGGAAAACTGTTTTGCTTCATTCTATCCTATGCATTGCTGAAGTCATTAACCTTTGCTTTTAAATTTGATCAAGTTCTGTAGGAGAAAAAAAAAAAAAAAAAAAAAACAGAAAACAAACCAAAAAACCCAAGCAATTTAGGAGCATCCATTGAATGTTACCATCAAAAGCACGATGTCCATGACAAGAATCTCCCTGTTTCACATCTGGAGCTGGAGATTGGAATAACTTATCACAAGGAAAACACTTGAAGGAAAAAGGTAAAATATTGTACTCAGGCTCCCAGGAACACTCGTCAGAGACTCTACACACTCCAGTGTCCCTAATGAAAACCTGATTCACCACTCTATTACTTCACACTTTCACATGGCGCGACTTATTTAACATACTGATGATTTTTTAAGCGTGCAAGGCAGGAGTAGCTCCGTTGCAAATTAAACTCTGACGTTATTACACACACACACACACATATGAAAATCAATGTTGAAAGAATGGCTAGGACTGCAAGCAGAGTACTGTAATACTGGGAGATGCCAGAATTCACACTGCCGGCACAACCTTAATTCAGGCATCTTGTGCAGATGCGTTACGGCAAAGACCTTTTCTTATGTTATTATGTGATCACATCCCTCTCCCCTTCAGCAAGAAGGAAGAATGGAAGGTGTTCGTGTTGGGAGAATCCAAACCATTCAGAGGACGGCCTTTCCAGCGACACCCTCCTCATGTCCCTTTTGCTTCCCCAGCCATCCTTTAAATACATGGGTGACAAGAGCACACCGAGTTGAAACAGGGAACTGAGACAGAAAAATGCAAGTCAGAAATATCTCGCTTTTTTCTTTTGTGAGTTTGAAATGCCTGTGAGGGAATGCAGTAATGAAAGAGCAGTTAATAAGATGAAAATCCCTTGAATGGAAATACAGCAGTTAAGTTTTGGGACCTCTGCCAGTCAGATTCTGGAGAATCATGCCAGGCCCTTATGAAAAATCTGCTCAGTATCACATAGGAGCTCTTTAGTATAGATATTTCTCCAGGACAGCATTCGACTGCCTTTCCCTTGTCCTTTTTCCTTTTGCAATCCTCTGCTTAAACATGAAAGGTCTCCCTTATTGTAAAACCTGACTTTACTTTCACAGAATGCTCTTAAACACAAGCAAACCCTAACTGACCAGGGTGAATGACCGCTGTAATGCCACCAGCTGTAGAGTTACATGTAACCTCACCACAGAACACACTTCCTAGCTTGTTCCATCTCAGCAACTACCTATTTTGTGCAGAAATATTGTTTTACATCGGGCTTCTTGCCTGGCACATAATCACAGTGGACTTCTATTAGCAACACAGGGAGATGAGCCATATTTTCAGTTACTCGCTGATGCCCGTAACAGTGTGATTCTGGAAGCTTCCGTTCTGATCTGGACCATGGAAGGTCACGGATTTCAACAAGACCTATTCTTCCCAGCGTTTATTTCGGCAACATTCGTTCCAGTCCTGATGCCCTGATCCCTTCCATCAGGGAAGCCAGGTCACATCTCAGTTTCTTATCCCTTCCTCATCTAGCAGCTACAAGTTCTTTCCCTTTAGCTAATCTGTCCCATCGAACCTCCATCCCAACCTTCTTCTCTCCAAGACCAGAGTACCGAGCAGTTCTAGCATTTCCGACCTGCTCCCGGCTGTCACGTTCTGTTCTTCTCCAGCTTCCAGGCCCTACACCTTGCCTGTCTGTCCAGGCACTCTCCATGATCCAGAGTTTTAATCTTGCCAGGACAGTTGCCTCTCTCCAGCAACAATTTGTAAGCCCAGTTTCTTCTGCTTACACTTGGTCTGACTCACCCTCTGCGAATGATGAGGCAAATCTTTGCCATTTGGCACAATTACGTTCATCTCTCAAGTCAAATGCTGCATATGAGATACAGCGCAAGCACAGAGCTGGACCCTGCAAGGTCTGCAGCAACCTTGAGCTATAATTGTTGGGAATATCAATCCTGTTCAGCCTTGAAGTGCAATAATTTGGCTGCGTTTTCCAGGGTATGTTCTTGCAAAGTGCCACCAAACCAAGTCTTTACTGAGAACCGACAAAATATGCCTTTTAAAAGCTTATGCCCTGGCCCAATTTGAGGAACTGTTTCACTGGGAGAAAACAAAACAAAACAAAAACCTCTGTGTAGGTTATGCTTGCAAACATATCTGTGTTGCACAAAACTATGAAAACAGCATTTGAAAAAAATTCACTCCTCAAGGTGGAGGAGGGCTGGGGTGGGGTGGAGGAGGAAGAGTTTAACATGGGCAGGTAAACATCTCTCATCCTCAGAAATTCTTGTACCAATTCAGTTAAAACATCCTCAGAATTATTCAGGCTTGGTTAGACCTTTGACATAGAAAATGATAGTCCAAAAGCAAAACCACCTCTAAATGGAGATTATAGAGCAGATATTGTAAAGAAAAGTTATGAGAAATCTCATATTACTAAGTATTTTACCTTCCTACCTATAATTCTGGTAGAACATTTAGGCTATATTATCATAAAGATACTTTTGTCATTTGAGTATAAGATCAGTGAATAAGCTGTCATAAAGTGACCTGCTTCAGTCCCCTTCCTTTATTCTATCTAATTTTAAAGATTTATGCACCTCTGCCTCACATTAAGCACCTTTACATAAGGTATTTTTAACATCCTCTGTTAAAATGTTAATCCATTCTCATATAAAGAGCTGATCTTTTGAAATTATTTTTTTAAGATGCTCTCTTTTCAAAGTCTGAATCTTTCTTGTTCATCTTTTGCCTACCCATGAGCAGAATGTAGGCCAGTAGTATCCCCTTTAGCAACAAAGAAGCCTTGGAAGAGTAACAATCTAAATGTTGAATTCAAATGTTTTCTAAAAGCCCTTCGATTCCTTTCTTACGGACAGTGCTAAGGTTTACACATCCTACCACCTGATGAGCCACGTAAAAAGTCTCTAGCAATCTACCAACACAATAAGCATAACATTACATATGGCATTTTCTTCTAAAAAAAAAAAAAAAAACTTTGCTTTTTATTTGCTCTTTGTAAATTTATTCTTATTATTTACACTAGTATTATTAACCACACACATCCATACCTCTGCTGATTCTTAAAAAATCTGGATCACTTTAAAATTTGTGGAGCACTGTGATATCAACCAAGGCTGATAGTCAGAGGACTTTCAGTAGCTATAAGGCAGTATATGAAAAAAAAAAAAAAAAAAAAAAAGATACAGGACAATAAATGAATTATTTCATGACCTGATTACTAAAAGACATTACATTACTACTTCTTTGCCTAGGATTCAATGATTTTTCACTAAAATTTAAATTTCAAACGTCCACAACGATATAAAAATTAAGACATTGAGTGATCTATGTAGAAAAATAGCATAGTTAAGACAGAAACCACAAAGTGTTGAAGAAGTTATGTACATCCTCACTTGTGTTTCACTGTTAGCAGCTTGACCAAATCATATGTTTTCCTAGCAGCATTGATAATTAAAGACACACTGTTGCTGGCAATACTTTGTAAGAATTTGCCAAAAGGTAATGGCATGAAAGCCTGTTCAAACCAGCCCTGGCATACTTGTGAGAGTTGCCTTGTATTTGAAAATAATGTGAATTTTTACAACATTAGCTCACTTCAATTTAAACCTATTAACTCAGGACAGGAGAGGGGAAGTAAGTGGATTTCTTGATTAATTGCTTTTATCACTCTTTCTGATACACAGTAATGTATTTTGAGCTTATAACAGCAAGTAACAGGATTAATCTATCTAATAAAACATGCCAAATCATTAAGTGCAGCAATATGATGGTGTGAAATATGCAAAGCTCAACTATAGAGAAAGGAGACAAATGGAGAAAGGGTTTGGTGCTTGCATTAAATGAGAAGGACAGCTGAAAAGGGACAGAAAGTATTTGTGAATGTTTATTTTTCTAAATAATATATCAGGTATAGAAAGCACATCAATCTGTGCAACAACACCGAAAAACCTATAACAGAGAAGGTATGTACTGAAGAGAAAGCTGAAACCATGTACACACTACTGATATATTTGATCACAGTCTTCCACCAGCCTCAGAACACTACGTATTAAGTAATTAGACTTTAACTTTCCCTGTTTGGCCCCATCTTCCAGATGAAATTCTATACATAAAGGCTGAGGAAATTGGGCGAACAGCTAGAACAATTATCTACTGTAAGCCCACCAGTATCTACAGAGAACAGAAAAGGTGTCTGTTCTGTTACATAGATGAGAGCACAGTTTCAAGCTGCTTGTTTTCTCCATCACGTAAATCCGGAGTAGCTGAGGGTGCTGAAGGGTTACACCTCTAATCCCTCCCCGTTTTACCCGGGAGCTCTCTAGGCGTGACTCGGTGGACGTGGACGTGAAACCACGTGCTCAGGAGACCAAGACGGCTGAGCTCTGTCACTAGCCAGGCACAGCACTGCTGACATCTGCACCCACTGTCAAACCTGTGACTGCCTGAGTGTCACTGGTCATTGGATTTATCTTCAGGCATCCAGCCACAGTGACACAACTCTTTTCCTCCACTGCAGCACACAGGCACCAACGAGCTGACTCACCCTAATTTGAGAAATATCGGGATATAGATAATACCCTCAGTTGCTATGACAGCATTTCACTTACTGTATGATCCAGGATTCACCAACTCTGATTACAGGACAAAGCCCAAGCTATGAAACATTATGAATATGTTTTTTTACTTTATTTGCACATTCCTGAATAGGAAGAGAGGGCTGGATAATCCTAGTAGTAACCACCCTTCATAAAATATGCTTTCTCTTGAAGCTATTCCCTGTATATGCAAGCAAAAAATGAGAAATCAGGGTGCCACAGACATTTGGAAGGCCCCAGACCAGCCCCTGAGCCCTGCGTTTATAGGAGCTGTTCCTGTGATCATTCTGGCCTCACCTCCATCACACAGGATCTCTCCAAATCACGTAGGAACTCCTGGCCAAAAACAGGTCAGGACTCATGCACAAATGTTGCCTTCCAATCCTAACATGAAATATTATCTACTTTGAAAACCCAGCATTGTATCTTGCAGTTTCACAAATATCCTCTAAAACTTTGCAAGGACATTTTGCAATATTTTGTGAGAACATGTCTCATTTCAAGAGCACCATATGTTTTACTTCAACCTCCCTTTTCAAAGCTAGCTCACTAGCCTCATTGCTATAACTCACTCTTAAACAAATGGCAACTCAACTGATTACTTCTTCCAAAAATGTAATAATTTCTATCCAAACACAGAAATTTCTAGTGCATAAACATAATTCCTATTCACAACCATTTAACATGGATGTGACATTAAGGTGAAATTAGCAAATATCAGCACAAATTATCCTGTGGAACTATACGACAATACCTAAATGCATAATACTTTATTGAGAACAAACTTTCTGCTGAAGTGCCTTACTTAATAGTCCCTTTCTAATAATATTACCAAGAGTGCTATTAGCTAATCAGGGCAGTTGACGCTGCCAAACTACCCTCCCAAAGCAAATGGATGTTATATGTGAACATTTATTTCTACTTTGCAGTCACCAGACGACAGCTTAACAGTTCTGTGGCGCTGCAATCTGCGGTGTGCTGATGCATCCAATTACCATGGAAATACTGATATTAATCTACCCATAAAGGACAAGTTAAGGGTCAGTTACTAGCAGAGGAAAATACTTGATGGAGAGAATATGTTACCTAGTTTAGTCTGCTCTTACCAATTTCAGCATTTTGCACGATTTGACTTGTGTGAGTCAAAGCACTGGGTGCCCCCTAATCCAACGTATCATCACGTAATGCAAAACTTCAGGGACAAACTCTTCTTGCCCAAAAATGTTTTCCAGGGAAAAACATTCCAGGGACCTCCCTTCAAATTTCACATTCAGAGAAGCATCTGATGTTCACTCGAATTGCACATTTACAAAAAACATTCTGATATTATCAGACCATAGTTTAAATTTTCGGAGACTAGTGGACAGGCAGTAAAAGAAGATTTGCCAGGGAAGTTTTGAAATGCACAAAAACATGCAGCCACATTTTCTCCGTAGAAAGCACATGTGAAGACACTGGTGCTTAGGAAAATAATAAAGCCGTTAGATTTCGAGGACGTTTTGACAAGGTAGCCTAGAAAAATGCATTTCAATTCTTCCTTTATGAGCCATGGCTCAGTGCTTCCCATGCAGCAAATACCCACTTTTGAAAATGAGCCTCACATAAGTTTTTCTCTGTGAATAACAACAGGACAAAAATATGGCAATTTCTCCAAAAAATCACACCCCAAATGTGACAAGAGTCATCAGGCAGATTATTTGTTAAAATGCAGTCTCTTTTTCAAAGAGTAGCTGATGTCCAATAAGCAATTTTGCCTCAAATGCTATGCCGTGCTAATTATTTTTCTGAAATCTATCTGCAATAGCAAGATTTATTATTTCTGAGATATGAGATCAAAGCAACTACTCATTACGTTTAAACATGATAAGCTATTTTACTGATCATTTTGACCTTATATAATTAGCTATGTTTTTTTCAAAGATATTTTGGATTTATGTACTTTTTTTTTATATATATAACTTACAAACAAAACACTTAATAGTTGATTCAAAAAGAACAGTTGATTCTTCAAAGCGCATCAGCGGAGTCAAAATAACATTTTAACCTGCTACCTGCCATAGCAAGTTAGAGCTGTTTGCTCAAAAACATTCCTATCTCCTCAGGATCAGTTAGCCATGCCTTATCTTCCAGGCGCTCCTGCCATCAGCAATTGAGGGAGTGTGGAAACATCAGCGCTATCACATCCACCTTTAATGCATATAACATAAAGGCGTCGGAAGCACCCAAATCTCTCTTCATGCTGGCACCCCATCACTCAACGTTTCCCACAGCAAATGGATGCGGTTGCGAAGCTCACGCGATCCGACCATGCTCCGCGGCGTAACACTCCCCTGCCTCGCGCTCCAGCCCG